>JAJPUD010004907.1:47954-76106 GCA_023553655.1 Myrmecobius fasciatus | reverse complement strand
GAGAGAGAGAGAGAGAGAGAGAGAGAGAGAGAGAGAGAGAGAGAGAGAGAGAGAGAGAGAGAGAGAGAAGCTTTGCTATCCTTTATAGGTCAAGCTCTTATATGATGTCATCCACAGGTTTCTCTCATCCCTTTCATCTCCACAAAAATTCCTTGAAGAGATGGTTACTCAGATGCTTTATAGTGATCTTTTGTGCATTGGACTAAGTGGCTGAAAGCTTGCTTATTCTAATGCAGAAATTAAATGAAAATGGAAAGCTTATAACATAATAGGTAGACAAGTGAAGGAATAGTCCAGTAAGCTGTGAATTATGGGTTTTATAAATTAACAGAGAAAGATGCATGGAAGGACAAGGGCAAGGAGAGAATGGAACCCTAAGAAGATAGCATGTCAATGCTGCCACAAAATAGTCATGCTATTTCTGGGTTGCCATGTCACTAAATCACAGAATATTTGAATTGGGAGCAACTTCATCAGCCATCTATCTATACTAGAATCCCCTCTACATTGTCACCCATAGGAGAAATTAATATTATGCTATCATTAATAACTATCACTTTGCAATTCATCCTAATGCTCCTTTTTTAATACCCCAGTCCTCAAAAGGTCAGTCTCTGAAGGGTATAACTTGTTAAGGTAATTTCCCAGAACCAGGACATCTACCTGGATAAGGACTCTTGCTTTTGTTTATAGGGCAGAGACCTTACTTTTTGCTTACTCTATAAATCAAAGTTAGTATATTTTCTCCTCCCTTTTCAAAAGCTAAAACTTTAATTGGAAAATTATCTTGAATACTAAAATTTTGTAAACCCTTGTTTAATTGGATCCCAGAACGAAAGTTTGTAGGTCATGTTCATTTTAAATCTGGGAAACTCTCTGGCTATGATATTCTGTTCTTTAGAGAATTCTGTCTGTGTTATATCTGACATAAAGGCAATGCATTTAAAACTGAAATAAATTTTTGTTCTTTAAGGCATACTTTGAGATAAAGTAGACTTAAATGCAATTAATTTAGAATTTCAGCAATTTTTGTTTAAAATGTATGTGACCATTATAAAAACTGTCTACAAAATATTGGTAAGAATTAAAAAATACAACTCCTTTCTCTTATGAATTACAAAGTATTAACTTTCTGGATTCTGAAAAGTAGAGTCAGTTAACAGAAAAGAGAAGAGTATGATTTAATTTTGAAAAATGCTTTGAGTTGATCTTTGTAGATAATATAATAGACAGTGATTATTAATTGGGCAGTCAAGTCTTTTTGTAAGTTAACAGGGCTGGGAAAACCCAGAATCTCACTTCTGTATAAGCCATTGCAGACATCCTAAAAGCCTTTGTAATTACTAAGAACATTTTAATGAATTTGTTCCATAAACTTCTTCATATATTGGGACTAAGAATAGGCGATGTAGGAGTTTGTATGTATATGTGTGTGTGTATCTATAATACATATATATGTATATATATATATATATATATAAAGTAATAAGGAAAGTTTAGGGTTTTTAAACCACAAGGGATATTTATAAAAAATGAAAAGATGATTTAAATATGTTGAGAATGTTTGACAAAGTTTGATTTTGTTTAAGTAGAAAGATTGTGAGGAACTTTATGTATTTATGGAAACTGTAATAGTAATAAAAATTGCAATTTACATATATAAACTATATAAAATTTCTTACTGTCTTGGGGAGAGGAGGAGGGGAAGGAAAGAGAAAACTTTTGAACTCAAAATTTTATAAAAAATGAATGCTAAAAATTGTCTTTACATGTAATTGGAAAAAATAAAATACATTTTAAAATTGTACCTTGCTTTGAAAATCAAGAGAATATTATAGAGGGCTAGGAGTAAACTGATAAGCAATGTGTTCTTTCTGAGATTGTAGAACCCAGATTTGAATTTAGTATAATATGCTCTAAAATGATTGGATAATTAGGGTAGATTAAAACCTGATGTGAGACTGCCACTTTGCTAGTTTGAGATTTTATGTTATATGCCATTTGGAGAATATATGTGTATATATATGTATGTATGTAAAATATCTATATATGTATGCCTATGTGTGTATATATGTGAAATACCTTTGTGTATATACATGTATGTATATATATGTACTATAACTGAATTTATTCTGGTTTCGTTTTAAGTGAAATGTGTGCCTTCTAGTAAGATATTTATTATATATCAGAATTTATTTTACTATTTGGCATTAAGCCAAAGTGTTGGAAATATGTATTGATCAGGAAATGGGTTAGCTGGATGGTCTTAAGTCAGGTTACCTCAGCTTACCAATTTGTTAACTGAATGAAAATAGTGCCTAACATAAATATGATTAGAATTATGGTATAGAAAAAAATGAGCTCTTTTTTGATTGTTAGATTATAGATTTAATTGTTAAAAGACTGATGAAAAAATTGGAAAAAAAAACTCTTTAAAGAGAAAATTGTAATAATGGTTTTCTGTGAAGTTGGTATAGCAATCTGTGAAAAGCAGAATATTAAGATTCTATCAACCCTATTTATTGATAGGATGAAGTAATTAAGCTTGAAATTTAATTTTAGTTGAGAACTAGAAATTATAAAAGGAAAACAATCAATCTCTACCCATTATATCACACTGCCTAAATTCTTAGTGAGCTACAATTGAAGTGAGATATAACGCAGCATCTGGTAATTGTGCTCTGTTATCATGTGGTGAGATCTAGATCAAACTGTTCTTTCTAATGAGAACATCAAATAAGGAACTTTAGACCAGAGAATTTACATCCCCACCCCCCTCTTCTCCTTGCTACTTCTATATTTATATTAACACTGCCAGAAACAGGCTGGAGGGAGAATCTAAAAGAATCCATGAGGATCTGATTTGTAGAATGAGCCCTTTGGATTATGAGTTTGGTATTTTCCAATCTAATTATGTAAGCTAAAGCTAAACGTGCCTCTTAAATTGGCATTGACTCCACTGTCATTGAACTTTGGGTGTTTGTCTATATCATTCTTCACTTCAGATTCAAGTCCCAGAAAGGGATGAACTTTAGTTTATTACTTATAACTGCCTGGTGATGTAAATTAGCAAATTAATATATTTAAGAAATTCAAACAATAACTGAAAAAAATTGTGAACCCAATTTTTATATTTGACATAATTATCTAATCATGCTATTTTTTCTAAAATATAATTTTCACTCCAGCTATTTGTTATTTATTCTAGCTATTCACTTCAAGCTTTTCATTCTTTCCTTAGGAACATAAAACTCTGCTAAGGATTTAATCCCAGACAGATGTGCATAAGTAAAATATTCTTTGTAGGTGGATCACAAATGAATTTACCTACGAGACACTAATTTTATTTCAATTGTAAGCAAAAGCTGTTATGGGCTATATTCCAGATTGTACTGAATGAATTGTCTATGGGTAAAAAACAAAAACAAAAAACACCTCCCTCTTATCAAAAAGTATTTCTGAACATGTTCAGTTATTACCCAACTCCAAGTGAACCAGATATTACTTCATAGATGACCACTCTCAAATTCTCTTCAGATTTTTTTGTAATTTGACTGCATTATGGTATATGCTTTATATATGTGTTAATCCCACACTAACATTATTTTTGATGAGCTGAACTGTTAAAGGAAATGTTTGAAAACTTAATATTCTGAAGGGCTATCATTTTAAAAACTGGAAACTTCCTATTTGCCTACAGTAAAGAAAGTTTTATTGGTTACAGAAATACTTTCTGATAAGAGGGAAGTGTTAATTAGGAATTTTTTTCTCAATAGTATTTTTCCAAATACAAGTAAAGATAGTTTTCAATGTTCATTTTTGCAAGATTTTTTATTCCAAATGTTTTCTACTTCTCTTCTTTCCATCCCCCAATTAGGAATTTATTAGCCAACTTAATCTTAAAAAAACATTCTTAAAGATTTATTTGATTGAATATGAATTACCAGGAAACTCTGTATGTGGGGAGGTGTTATTCACTCCACCAGGGGGTGGCCATTTTTGCCTTTTTCTAAAAACCTCCAGTGAGAGCAAACCCACAACTCCCCATGCAGGAGCTCATTAAGCTCTCATTTGGACAGCTCCCATTCATTAGGACTTTTTTTTTTTTTTTTTAAACCCCTGTTATCAAGTCTAAACTGATCTCTGCAGTTTTCACCTGTTGTTTCTGTTTCTGCTCTCAGAAACCAAACCAAACAAATCTAATATATCTTCCAGGAGGTAGCCCTTCAAATACCTGGAGACAACTGTTTATCTTCTTTAAGTCTTTTCTTAACATTGCCAAGGAAGGAAGAAAGAGAGAGAAAGGGAAGAGGGAAGAAAAGAAAAAAGGAAAACAAGGAAAGGAGGAAGGAAGGAGGGACAAAAGGGAAGAGAGAAAGGAAAGGAGGAAGGAAGGATGGAAGGAAAGAAAGAAGGAAGAAAAGAAGGAAGGAGGGAAGAAAGGAGAAGGAATGAAGTAAAGAAGGCAGAGAGGAAGGAAGGAAGGGAAGAAGGGAGAAAACAAGAATTTAAAAGTACCTACTATGTGTCAGATACAATGCTAAGTGGTTTTACAAATATTATCTCATTTAATCCTTACAACAACCCTGGGAGGTAAGTACTATTATCCCCTTTTTCAATTGAGGAAACTGAGGCAGACAGGTGAAGTGATTTGTCCAAGATTACATAGCCAGTGAATGTCTAAGTTCAATTTGAATTCAGTTCTTTCTGACTCCAAATCTAGTGTTTTGTCCACTGTGATACTTATCTGGTAGGCTTTTTACTTAATCACCTAGGCCCTTTGCCATTCCTGCTAGTCTCCTATGGACACCCTTCCTTATCAATATCCTTCCTATAATGTGGCATCTATGCTTACCAAGATTGGTATTTAAGACAAACATGCCAGGCTCTTGTTTTCCTTTGACTCATGCTCCACTGAAGCTGCCAGACTAAGCAAAGCAGTGGGGACAAAGATGACCAGAAGAGCCCCTTCAGGGAATCACATGAACCAGGAAGCTAATGCCAGAAAGAAACTCTGAAACAATCTCAGAGACAACAAGCTTCCAGTCTTGTCCTTGTTGGTATGAGAAAGATCCGTATGACAGGAAACCATATGCACTGAGGAAGAACTAGAATTCTTTTCTGGTAATGAGTCATTTAGCCTGAAGCCTTTTCTTTGTTTTCTTAAGAAATCAATTTTATTGAGTTCTTTAGGTTATTTTTTTTTAATATCAGCAACATTTTCTCCAATATTCCTCTCACTTCCCCTCACAGAGAGCAAACCCATACAACAGATATTTAAAAAAAGAAAAAAAAAGCAACAAAACTGATAAATACATTGTAGAAGTCTGGAAATATGTGCAATGTGCCACACTTTGGGGCCTCAGCAAAGGGATGGGGTGGGAATGTTTTCTTGTTTGTTTTCTTGTTTGTAATTTACTTTCATTTGCTTTTTGCAACATTAAATTTTTATTTTTTAGTGGTTGTTCTTTATATTGCTGCAAATGTATATATCGTATTCTTGGCTTTGCCTTCACTCTGCATCCATTCATATAGATCTTTCTCTGCTTCTCTTCATCACATTTATCCTTTCTTTCATCCCAGTAATATTTCATAATATTCATATATCATATAAAGTAGTTTATCCAACTATTCTGTTTCCAATTCTTTGCTATCACCAAAAAATGTTACTGTGAATATGTTGCTGTACATGGGGACTTTCTTCTTGTCAAAAGTCTCCTTGAGGTATAATTCTAATAGTAGAATTTCTGGGTCAAAGAGTATGAATATTTTAGTTACTTTATATATATATATAAAAATTCAAGTTACTTTCTAAAATTATTGTATGGGTTTAAAACTTCACCAATAATGTACTAGTGTGCCTATCTTCTCATAATCCTTCTAACATTAACTATAGCCACCTTTTGTTAGTTTTGCTGCGATAAACCTGAATTGTTTTGATTTTCATTTCCCCTATTATTTGTGATTTAGAGCATCATTTCATAGTTATCAATATTTTGAAATTCTTTTTTCTGAAAATTATTTGTCCCTATCCTTGGGCCAATTATTTTTGGAGAAAGTCTGTAGAGTCTTAAAGGTAAGGTAGGATGTGCCAAGAGATCTGCTTGATATCCTGAAAAAAAGTTTTTCAAATGGTTAAGTGTCTTGAATACAAATCTGTCTGTCTTTTTTTTGTCAAGAAAGCCTATTCTATTGTTAATTTCTTGCTAACCTGGCTGCTTGCAGGGATACTGGGGGCCCTTTTGATAAAAACAAAATAAGCCAGAACCTGACTTTCCAGGGTTTCCCAAGAAGAAAGGTACCAATTCAGAGAGATTTTTTTTTTGTGAGAATTCCTCCAAAAATTATGCTCAGATCAATTTTGTCAAGAGAAGGGTCCCAAATGTTATATGGATTATATCTTGCCATAAGGAAGCTCACAGGGATGTTTCTTCATTCAATGGATAAGAACCATTGGTGTCTTTAAACCCAGACCCTTCCCACCTCCCACCATTGGCAACTTAGTACTTTCCAGTTCCCAGTTTATCTTCAGGCTCAGATTTTGCTTTACAAACAAAGCATCCTGGGAGTATAATTCGAGCTGGATCTTGAATGATGTTGGATTTCTCTAGGTGTTTCTTGAATAGAAGGACTTCCATGTTTCAGAAACATCGTAAATATTTGTTCAATTGAACTAAAAAGAAGACATTTTTGAGGCAGGAGAGTGTAGTTTGTCATGAAGAAGTCCCCACAGATATGAGACAAGCTCAAGTCTTAAGGAAAGAAAGTGACAGCAAGACATGTTTGGGGTGGGTAGGTGGGTTAATGTGCCTGAAATTTAGGATCCACAAACAGGAGATTTGAAAGTTGAGATCAGTCAGTCAACAAGCATTTATGAAATTCTTTGTGCTAAGCCCAAAGGATACAAAGAAAGGTAAAAAACACAACTCCTACCCTCAAGCTCCTCACATTCTAATGGGAGGAAAAGCATGTTTAAAAAATGTACATGCAGGCTGCCTACAAGATAAATGGGAGGTCATCTCAGAGGAAAGACACGAGGAAGACATTAGACAGAGAAGAAGCTGGATCAAAACTTCTCTATGGCTTGAGTTTCCTCAGGTGGATAGCATCCATGCAATTTATCTCATAAAGCTGTTGTCTATTTAGAAACCCCATTTGTTTTGGTATTCCAGATTAAGAATGGGAGATTAAGGATAATTAACAACAATAGCTAGAATTTAGTTTTAAGGTTTGCAAAGCATTTTACAAATATTCTCTCATTTGATCTTCTCAAACAACTGGAAGAGGTAGACACTATTATCATCCTCATTTTACAGATAAGAAAACTGAGGCAGAGATTAAGCACCTTCTCCAAGGTCACATAGCTAATATCTGAGGTATAACTCCAGCCCTGGTGCTCTGTAGCACTATGATGCTACTTAGCTGTCTTTAATATGAAATGAACTTGAGATCTTAGGGAGGAATAGTTTCTGCTTTAAGGAGTATTTATGCAGAAGTTAGATATCTACTTGATGGATATATTGTAGATTCTTTTGCAGGAATGGGCTGGGATTTAGTTGGTTCCTTCTGCTTCTGAAAATCATTGATTCTGTGCTGGAACTTGTGCTTAATGGGGACAGATACTGACTTGTATTTCCTTTAGGGGGGATGAATGTTGAGAAGATGGCAGCAGGCAGAAATAGTGATCAATTGTCTCTGTAGACTGTTAAAAGGATCCTAAAACACTGTCTGAAGAACAGTTGTATTTATTTATAGGATGATGTTGTCTGTCAGACTTAGAATTGGACAACTAACCACAAGCTGCATTAGCCTCTTGGCTCAGAAGTGGAAGTCTCTAGATTAGAAGTGCAACTAAATTGATGAAAAACAAATACTTGTCTAAAGTCAGCTCCTGACCCTGTCACTGGTTTAGGGTTTTTCTTTAGATGAGTTATTTAGCTCTTCATTGGTTTGTCTGCAACAAGAAGGGAGTTGTCAGAGGTTAATTTGTGTTTTTCTCAAAGAATCATGATGAACTTAAGGGAATTAGTTCCCTTGACTAACTAAGGTTAAGGTGGTGGAGAAAGGAGTATTCCAACTAGTGAGTCAGAGGGGATGAGTAAATGTGCAACTAGTACTGAAGGGAGTGGTCAAGGATGCTGAGGGAATCAGGGCACAGTGAAGGCCAGAAGATGGAGGAGCTGAGAAAGAAAAAGAATTAACATGAAAGTGGAGAGGGTCTTTCAGAGAGTACAAAGGAAGGGGTAGGTGAGACACTGGAGAGAGGGGGATGAGAATAAGAAGGGGAGCTGCTGGACATGGGGAATGGAGTTCAGATCCCTGGGATAGGGAGAAGATGAGGGAGAACCAGGAAAGCTTCTAGTATGATACAACACACCTGGGATGTTGAGAAGCAATACAGTGATCTCTTGTCAGCTACTGACACCAGTAGACCTTGTTGTGCCTGTCTCAGTCTCCCTCAGTTACTGTCTCAGTCTCTCTCAGTTGCTGTCTCAGTCTCCCTCAGTTACTGTCTCAGTCTCCTTCAGTTACTGTCTCAGTTTCCCTCAGTTACTGTCTCAGTTTCTCTCAGTTGCTGTCTCAGTTTCCCTCAGTTGCAGTATCAGTCTCCCTTAATTGCTCTGTCCCAGAATAGCAATCACCACTTCCTGACCTTCAGAAATAATTGGACTCACATTCCAAAGTAATTATGAAACCTCCAGATGGTCAGCCTCGACCTACCGCTTATCTGTCTGTGACCTAGACGAAGTAATCTTCTTTGGCAAGGTTCCTTACTCCTAACCTGTCAGAACTGAATTTATGGTTTCCTTGGACACCAGATGTGCTCAGCTGTTCCCATGAGTTCTGTTTCCCCTGGGCTAGGAAGATTATAAAACTAGTGTTCTCCAGCAATGGAGCTATTGAGTACTTTGTATTCAGTCGGCTAACATGGCTGTGGCTGTGTTGGTCCCTGGCCTGGACTGCATGCTTTGAGACTTGAGTCCCAGCAGTCCTGATCCATAGGTATGGATTCTGAACTCTGAATTAACATCAATAAAGCATTACCTAATTTCCATGTGTGATACTGCCTCAGTTTCTCCCTGAGCATTACAACCTAAGAGCTGTCATTGCTTTTTGATTTGTTTTGCTTTGTAATTTTGCAATTGCAGTAAGCAATTTGTCCAGGGCCACACATCTGCTAGGGTCAGAGGGAAGATTTTTAAACTCAGGAAAGTTGTCACTCCGAAAAGCAAAAGGTTGTATCTGAGGAAAGGTGACTCTGGATAGAGAAATTTCTAGCTCTAAATAGTTTAAGGGCACAAGATTTGAAGTCAGAAAACTTCAGTTTGAATGCAAGCTGCTTTAATCTCTCTGGATCCCAGTTTTCTCATCTATAAAATCAGGGGTTTCAAGTGGATGATGCCCTCCATATCTAAATCCTATGCTCTCTGGCTGATTCCCCTTCCCCACTTCCCCAGCTGAATTCCCAGGCTGCTCCCCTGACAAGATAACTGAGTCAGCCTCAGGAGATGGGAAAAGGAGAAGGAGCTGGCTCCTTTTGTTTTTGTTCATCTCTCTATGCTTGTTCTTGGGTCCTGAGTCTACATCCTCCCTTCCCCTCATAGATGTATTTTGTTGTTGTTCAACCATTTTCTAGTCATATCAGACTCTTCATGACTCCATCTAGGGTTTTTCTGGCAAAGATACTGAAATGATTAACCATTTCCTTCTCCAGCTCATTTTACAGATGAGGAAACTGAGGCAAAGAAGATGAAGTGACTTGTCCAGGTCACACAACTAGTATTTAACACAGGCCTGATTTAAACTCAGGTCCTCCTAACTCCAGGGCTAGCACTCTGTGCACTATGGCACCCCTTAGTTGCCCGTATATTCCCCCATATGAGACATTTCCTGTCAAGTGGGGAATGGCTGAAGTGGTAAATGATTGTGGTGGATGAAGGGGATGGTTTCAGAAAAATCTGAGAAGACTTCTATATGAAGTGATACAAAGTTAAGAGAGTAGAACCAGGAAAGCATTGTACACAGTAACAGCAATATTGTAATGGTATCACTTGTGAACGACTCAGCTACTCTGATCCAAGACGATTCCAAAGGATCCATGATGAAAAATGCTCTCCACAAGGGGTAGCTAGGTGGCGCAGTGGTTAGAGCACCAGCCCTGAAGTCAGGAAGACCTGAGTTCAAATCTGGTCTCAGATACTTCCTAGCTGTGTGACCCTGGGCAAGTCACTTAACCCCAATTGCCTCAGCAAAAAGAAAAAAAAAATGCTCTCCACTTCCAAAGAGAACTGATAAACTTTGAGTGAAGATCCAAACATATTTTTTCTATTTTGTTTTTCTCACTTGCCCCCCACCCCACAACATGGCTCATCTGGAAATTATTTTGCATGATTTCATACATATAATTTATTACATATAATATATATTTATGCCTTCTCAGTGGATAGGGGAGGTAGAAGAAAGTAGAGAATTCAGAAGTGAAAATACTTTACAAAAATAGCAGTACTAATGTTTTGCCATATTGATCACTAGCCACCTCTCAGATGTTCACTTTTTAGGCAATCTTTTTTTCTTGGTTTTCCTCATCCTTAACTCCTACCCCAGATATTCAGTGTCTTACTACATCCTCAGGCATCCCACAATAGTGATTAATGCAAAGAAGTATCTTGTAGAAAACCAAAGTGAAATCCAAAGAAATGACTTTCTACTGATGGAATTGTTCACCATGGCCAATGAATGAATGAATGGTAATGGTAGTGAAAAGTATTTTTAGTCAGGGAATCCTTTCTTAGTCTCTCAAATTTTAAACTGCTTATTCCTTAAAAGGTCTGCCATCATTGTCTAGTTTTAACCAACCTTTCCAGACTCATTTCATCCTTTATTCACTCTACTGTGTCCTTGATTGTGTCCCCAAATCTTGTGGGGAGGGCTGGAGACCCCAATCTCAAAAATCTTCCAGAACTAATGGGAGGATCCCACCCTCTATTCATTCCTAAACTTCACTTTCAATTCAATCAGATAGTCAAACTGCTTCATTTGCCTGGGGCTAGAAGAATCCCAAAAAAAATCAAGGATTTCTAAATCCATCTTTGCTGGTTTCCCACTATGGGAAAAGCTCACTCCTGCTGTAACCCACCGAGGTGAAAGCCCTAGTGATGAGAGGGAGAGATCTGGTGCTGATGAAGTGCGTGAAAGAGGGGAGATGATGTGGGACCCCCATTTGGCCAGTCGCCCTATTAGGGCTTTCACCTCGGTGGGTTACACAGAGCAGGAGATCAGTGAGCTTCTTTCTGGAGTAGGAATAGCAAAGATTGGGGTTCTGAGTTGCCCTTTTAGTTTGCCTTCTAAGGTTTCAGGCTAGGAGATTTAGGGCTAGTTTCCATAAAGGGCAGTGATTGCGCCCTAGGCCAAGATTTCTGATTGAATTGAAAGTTTGCCTATAAATAGGTGGATGGGGCCCCTCCCATCTCCACCGGAAGGTCTGAGATTGGGGTCTCTCCAGCCCTCCTCCCAAGATCAGGGAACACAGAATCAAGGACACAGTTTCCATCACTAACAGGCCTCCGCCCACTGGCAAGAGTTTGTTCTTTCCAGGGGTATAAATTGTTTCCTTTTTACCATATTGACCGACGGCTTGCTTCATTCCATTGGGGTTTGTAGATTCTTCACGAAGCTGGTGACTGGCCAAAGGGGGGTCCCACAGCATCTCCCCTCTTTCACGCAACTCATCAGCACCATCCACCTCTCCCTCATCATTTGGTGGCCCGATACGGGGATCCCTGAGATTCTGGCAGAGGTAAGCCTGCTCTTGATTATTGCCTGTTCTATCGCTGGGACTCCTACACACCTGGGAAGGTCTAGGGGAGCCTCTAAGCCCTGGCAGAATTCCTCAGTGTGGGGATCCTTGAACTGGGAATTCCTGCATTTGACAGAAAACCCCTTAATCAGGGAATCTGTGTCTTTTCTCCTTTTCTGGGGATGCCTAGAGAGGACAGATTGCTATAGAATTTGGAGAACTTTGTCTTATGGTAAAATGGGACAACTTATCTCTGTAAGGACTCTCCCTTGGGGTCTCTTAAAAAACAGATAAATTCCGTTTAAAAGATCTCAAGACTAAAAAACTCATTCACTTTTGCAATGCTGCCTCACCTCAATATATTTGGGAGAACCAGGAAAAATGGCTAATTAATGGCTCAATTAACCATAGCACTATCCAGCAGCTTGATTTGTTTTGTCGAAGGCAGGGCAAGTGGATTGAAATTCCCTATGTCCAGGATTTTATGGCCTTGTCTCAAGACCCTAAATTAAGACAGGATGCTACTGGTAAAGTTTACTAGGGAGGAATCAAAAATAGATACTGATATTCTAGATGACCCCTTCCTCTCCACTCCTCTAAGAGCACAGGATCCTTTCTCCCTGTACTCCAGTGCAGTTTTCATCAGAAGGCCTGTGAATCCCTTGCAAAACCACCCTCTTATGAAAGACAGGACCCTGGGTCCAACAATATTTCTTCCATCTAATTCCCCTCATCTCCTGAACTTCATTCCAAAACCGCCCAGCCCTCACTCCTCAGTCCTTCCCATACAAGGGTTAGGATCTTTTTTCCTCCTACTCAGGATCCAACCACTCCTAACTTCTGGTCCCTGAGAGAAGTAGCAGATTCTCGAGGAGGGACGCTCAGAGTACAGGTACCCTTCTCATTGTCGGACCTTTCCCAAATTAAGGAAAGACTGGGTCAATATTCTTGAGGACCCCACCAAGTATACTGAGGGATTTAAAGCCATTTCCCTCCAATTTGATCTTTCCTGGGGAGATGTTAATGTCATTATCTCCTCCTGCTGTACCATAGAGGAGAAAAGGAGAATCTGGGATCTGGCTCAGAAGTTTGGGGATAACATGGCTGCATCCTCCCCTTCTGGTAGGTACTCCCCAGGGGCTATTGCTGTTCCTGCCTCAGACCCCAGGTGGAACTAGAGGGAAGTAGAGATAGAGAGAAAGGGATCACCTCTTAGCCTGCCCTCACTGAAGGCATAAAAAGGGGAATTAAGAAGCAGGTTAATTATGATAGGGAGATGACCCAAGGAACTGAGGAAAATCCTGCCCTCTTTCGATCTGCCCCAAACATACAGAAGAAGCTGTAGAAGTTAGCTCTGGGCCCCCAAACTCCCCAGACTCAGCTGTTAGAAACAGCTTTTGGAGTCTGCCGAAAAGTGGCGGAGGAGGAAGACCACAGAGTCAGGGCAAGATACAGAACAGGGTCCACAACTGTCCTCAAAGGAAACCCCCAGCCCTTGTCCTGAGTATAATCAAGAAAGGGTACTGCAAGAAGGGACTGCCCAGAGAGGGTAGAGCTGCCACCTCAAGCCTCGCCCTCGGGTCTCCTCAGGACTAAGAATGACAAGGCCCGGGGTTCAGCCAGGCCCCCCACCCCCCTTACTCCATCACAATCACCGAATTCAGGGTTATTTTGGATGTGGCAGGTAAGGCCATTGAATTTCTTTTTGATACAGGGGCCTCTCTTCCAGTTTTGCTCTGAGACCTACTCTTTGGCTTGTCAATTCGGTGATCTGTTCTTCAAACCCTCCTTCATAATTATTCCTTCTTGTTCTGCTCCCTTATTGGGGTGTGATTTAATGGTGAAATTGGGGACCCAAATCTCCCTTCTCACACCTCCAAATGAGCTTTTTGCACTGCTTTCAAAACCCTCCCACATTCCCTCTGAAATCTGGGAGAGAATAGACTCCTTAGTCTGGGACCAAGTGATTCCTGGGCGAGCCACTCCTGCTACCCCGGCCTTAGTTAAGCTGCGGGACCCCATGGTATCCCCACATAGAGCAGGAGATGCGACCTTTGATTGAGAATTTCCTCCTAGTTCCCGGTGATTCTCCCTGAAACACTCCCATTTTTCTTGTTAGCTCTGGGCAATTAATGAGGCCGTTATTGTGATTCACCCCATTGTGAATCCCTTACACACCCTTACCCAGATCCCAGAGACACAAAAATGCATTTCCACCCTAGATCTTAAAGATGCTTTCTTTTGCATATCCTTACACAAAGATTCAGTTTCTCTTTGCTTTTAAATGGGCCTGGGGAGTATCCCCATCACCTGACTTGGACAGTTTTGCCCCAGGGCTTCCAAGCTAGCCCACACCTATTTGGACCGTCCCTGGCTGAAGATTTAAGGGATTTGAAGTTGCTTAAAAGCAATAGCATCCAATATTTGGATATTTTGATCTGCAGTCCAACCTAAATGCAACTATAAAAACCCTAAATTTTCCAGCCTTGAGGCTACAGGATCTCCTTACCCAAAGCCCACATTACCTGTCAGGTGGTCAAATATCTGGGCCACAATCTAACCCCCACTTCTCACTCCCCAACTGAGGAGAGGAAAGACACCATTTTATCCCTTCCAGACCCTGCTTCCAAGAAGCAGCTCTGCACTTTTTTGGGCATGGTTGGTTTCTGCAGAATTTGGATAGCTAACTTTGGGATTATTGCCAAGCCTCTCTGATTCTATTCAAGGACCCGATCATCTTTCCCTAGAACGGGGCCCAGACAGGTGAGGGCTTTTAAAACCTTGAAGGCCTAACTGACCTTCGGCCCAGCCTTGGCTTTACCTAATTTAGAAAAGCCTTTCACTCGTTATGTAGATGAAAGATGGGACCAAGCCCTGGGAGTCTTGACTCAGGACCTTGGACCTGACCTCAGACCTGTCACTTATTTCTCAAAAAAAAACTGGACTTAGTTTCCCTGGGATGGCCTTCATGTCTTAGAGCAATAGCCGAGACTGCCATTCTAGTTGAAGAGGCTTCAAAACTTCAGCCATTGGAGGTTTTAAACACCTCTCCCACCCCCAGGTCCAGAGCATTTTAGAAGCCAAAGGGCATCAGTGGCTTGCTAATAGGAGGCTTACTAGATATCAGATTCTCCTATTAGATGCTCCAAGACCTTACTCTCCTAGAGACTATTTTACAGATAAAGAAACTGAGACTCAAGGAAATTTGACTTCTAAGGGTCACACAGCAAGCAGAAGCAGGAGTATGAGCCCAAATCCACGGATCTTCCCAACATACCATCCTGCCCTATGTTCTGATAACAACCCTTGCACATCTATAGTGGCTGCCTTGCTTCCTTGCTAACTAAAGCTTAAAACTCAGGCTCTTTTTCCTTGGAAATGCCTCACCTGAGTCATAAAGCAAGCCATTTACTTGGGGGTTGTCAAACCGGTATTGTCCTATTTCGGAAAGTTCTTCCTCTCAATTTTTTTTCTTTTGTGTGTTTATATCTTTTTTGCCCTTTTTTGGTATAAAATATCTTTTATTTATTGTGAGGAACACAGGCTACTGGTTTGAAAAGAACTGTTGGAGGATAGATTAAATTTTTTTTACCTATTTCCTGCCTAGATAACTACTCAGCTGTGGGTAAAACCAGTTTTATGGGACAGACACCCCCAACTATCACATCCTGGTCACCTACTCTGTTTCAAATCCAACAGACTTGAGGATTCTGGGATTTGGGATTTCAGATCCATTCCCTGCTAACTACCCAAAGTTATGGTCTGTTCTCAGTCCAAAGGGCTTGTTACTTGTGGTGAAGCAGTATAAATATCCAAGTTAATCCTATACAACACTTCTGCTTTCCTGGCCAAAGGGCATCGTTGACTGTTTTCACCTGGCACAAAAATGATATTGTTGTAATACTTAAGTCTATTCTCCATAGGGAAAGATAAGCCCAAGGCAGGACGGAAGCAACTTGGCAAGTTTTGAGAGCTTCCAGCCAGTCTCTAGAGGAGAAATTACAACACGATGTGGATTTGGTGGTTTTGGTCTTGTCTGGCACTCTGCACAGCAGACCAATACAAGGACCAAGCAGTGAGAATCATGAGTCAGCTGCCCTTAATCGATGGGTAAGTAGCTCTTCCCTCCTCTCATTCCCTCCAGTACAGAATAGTGGATGGCACAGAGATAACATCTCTAGTGAGGCAGGAAACACTTAAGGAGTTTGGATTTCCTTCCAGTCCTAGAAGCCCTCTTTGCCCAATGTTATTACCTGTCTAGCTTTCTCTTTCTCCAACTTTAAATGGGACCAGACCAGTCTTCAAGAGCATCATACTTTAGCATGTCAAGCACCAATCAAGCTGCTTAATTCTATAAGTATTTATGAAGCACTACTGTGTGCTAGATACCATGTTAGGTTCTGGGGACAGTCTTTGCCTTTAGGGGGTTTGCAATTTCCTAGGAGTACAAAAGATATACACAAAGTAGTAAATACAAGAGAATTTGAAGAGGCTGAGAGTCCTGTCTGGCCATGTGGACAAATATGGAGAGAATTCTTTTTTTGCAGCCTGAGGGGGTTCCTGAGCTAAGTCAGAAGAAATGAGAGGATTGCAAGAGACCAAGGTGGGATGAAGGGCCAGCCTCTTCCAAGGCAGGGAGACAAAAAGCAGAATGCCTCATTTGGGGAACAGCAACTTCAGTTGGATTGGAATAGTGTGAATCATTCTAGGGATGATAATAACTAAAAGGGAGATTAATAACTGATAGACATTTTAAAGTTTACAAAGTTTTTAATCTTCTCTCCTGATTTTAGAGTCAGGAGATCTGGGTTTAAAGCCCCCTCTGATGCTGCTTAATAACATTTAGCATTTATGTAGTGCTTTAAGGTTTGTAAAGTGTTTTACAAATATCATCTCAGATCTCTGCTCCCTTCCCTTAGGAAATTTATTTTGGCAGCTTCATGAAAAATAGGTAAGAAAGAGGAGAGCCTGGAAGCAGAAAGATATGCCAGGAAGTTCTTGCAGCAGTCTTGGTGAGAGGTAATGAACTCTACAGGTAGAAACTATGAAGAGAGAGAAGGACCCAATTAGAGAGATGCTGTGGAGACTGAGTTGACAAGACTTGGAAAGTAATTATGAACATTGTAATAAGAGTCACAGATGCTGAAGAGTTTGTGGACCTAGGTGATTAGAAGGATGGTTAGAGGAGAGATGGTTTTGAACATAATTCTGTTTTGGACTTGTTGAGGCAAAGACCTCTTTGAATACCAACTCAGGGAGATCCAAGAGTTCTTGCCAAAATGGAATTTAGGAGAGGGAGCTTCATTCATAAAAGATGGATAACATGGCAAGGAAGTTGGCATAGAAGTAGTCATTCAGGTAGGAAATGAAGCAAAAGATGGGCATCTTTTTAAGGGAGAAGAGAAATTCTTCCCTTGGAAGAACTTTGTTGGTGGCTTATGTGGGTTGACCATGTATGGTCACTGAGATACTTTCCAACTCTAAAATTCCATGATTCTGTGAAAATATCTCAGAGAAAGAAAGAGTTGGAAAGCTACAGATAGGTAAAGGTGAATGACAATGAAGAAAAGGTCATCAGTTGTAGTTGGGCGACCTCAGAAAAAGCAGTTTTATTGGCATAATAGGGTCTGCTGTCAGGTAGTAAGGATTTGAGAAGGGAACAAGAAGTGATGAGATGTGGAGAAGGTTTTCTAGAAGTTTGGCTCTGAAAGACTGAAGAGAGAGAGGGGTTAGGGTTAAGAGTCGGGCATTTAGGGTTAGAATCAAGTATTGTTGTTTAAGGGATGACTCAGACTAGGTTCCATCTATAGGCAGCAGGAAAAGAGCCAATATATGAGAATCAGTGGAAAATTAACAAGACAAAGAAATCAAGTTAAGAGACATTTATTAAGCATTTATAAGGGGTTGGGGATGCAAAGGATAGCAAAAAGTAGCCCCTGCTCTAAAGGACCTTGTGATCTATTAGTGGAGAAAATGGGCAGACAACTAGTGTGCAAACAAGGAATGTCCAGGGTAAAATGAAGATAATTGACAGAAGGGAGGGATTTGCATTATGGGAAACTAGGAAAGACTTCTTGCAGGAGAAATTTTCACTGAAGCATCAAGACAGCCAGAAAAGCCAGGAGGCAGTGAAAAAGGAGGAAGATCATTCTAGGCATAGGGACATCCAGAGACAATGCTTAGAGATGACTCTGTCTTGGTAAAGGAGACAAGGAAGCCAGAGTCAATGGATTGTAGAAGGCAGTTTGGAGGAGGAGAGATAATGGAGGTGTAAGAAAGCTGGAAAGATAGGAGGGAGCCAGGTGAGGAAAGGAAAAGTTCACACCTTCCCAGAGATAATACAGCTCCTGGAGAAGACATAAGATATGAAACCGGACCAAAGGCCTTGATATGGAATAGGATATTCTCTTCCTCAAACTGGAACAAAAGAAGAAAAAATGGAGAATTGCACAAAGGGGTTCTGAGGTATCTGTAGGGGAGAAGGAAAATTTAGGGTGAGTGGCCTCCACTTGCTTAAAAAAGGTGTAAAAGAGGCCTAATCCTTTGTAAAGTGTCATTTGCATTCTCAAAGGTGGCTACCCCAAACTGACCTTTAATTATGATAAATTTTAATCTTTCTGAACAAGTACCAAGGAAAAAAAAGGAAGAACCCTCTAGAAGACTCTTAACCAAGGGAATTTGAAGCTCAATTTAAAGATAATTTCCAGCATTCACCTTTGCAAAACCTTGCGTTGCAAATTTTTCTCCCTCTCTTTGTCCCAACTCCCCTCCCCAAGACAAGCAATATATTTCTAAATGTATTTCTATCTTCATCACACTGAGCAAAAAAAAAAATCTAAAGTGGAAAAAAAAAAACTAGGGAAAAAATAAGCAACAAAGATAGATAAATATTATACTTTGATCCACATTCAGTCTCCATAGTTCTTTCTCTGGATATGATTGGCATTTTCCATCACAAGTACACTGGAATTACCTTCGATCACTGCATGACTCAGAAAAGCCATCCCAGTTGATCAACATAAGCAAAGTTTGGTAAAGCAAAGGAATATCCCATCATCTTTCTTGGATTTTTTCCTTGTTTTCCCATTTGGAGAGGATTTTTCCTGGCACTGGAGCAATACCTGACTGCCCCATCACACCAGGGTATAGAAGGAATCTTTTCCTTACCCACCTCCACAAAGTTACAGTGTGTGCATGACTTTGGGAGGGTCATTTCTTTGGGGTTCAGTTTCCTTAACTGTATGTGGAGGGAATTGGGGACCTGGACTAGATGGCCTAGTGTCCCTTTCAGCCCTTAGTCTGTTAGTGATTTTAAAAAATGTTTGTTAGTAATTTTCTTAAGCTAGTCTAGGGTCCAGCATGTTCTCTACACTAACGTATCACAGTCAAGGTTTGTGAAGCACTTTGAAATATTGACTCATTTTACCCTCATCAACCCTGCTGTCCTTATACTCCTTTTTACACATGAGAAAATTAAGGCAGAGGGTCACAATGTCTTTAGCGGATTTGAACCTAGGTTTTCTTGACTCCAGGTACAGTGTACTTCCCAAGTAAAAAGGAAATGGGAAGATGTAAAATAAACTGAAACAGATCCAAGGGAGTTATTTATTGGTGTTATTAGATCCAGATCTATATCAGTTGACTCTGAACACTGTGCCAGGGTGCAGAGAGGTGGGAATGCTAGTAATGAGCTAAGAAAAGTGAAGAGAGGGTAAAAGGGCACTTACCTGAATGACTCGATGTTGCCAAATCCCCAGACCCCATTGAACTACCTTCCCAGGACTCCTAGAAGGTGTTGCCAGGGGTCATTGCTGAGCCACATGGATGAAGAGCCCTTTGAGAGATTGTAGAAAATGAGAGTACCATGGGAATGATTTTAAAAGGAAAAAAGAACAGAATCAGCAAAGCTAGACTGGCAGACTCAAGTTTGATTCCTGGCAAAAAAAAGGGATAATGTATGAGCAAGACTTGAGATCTCCCTCCAGTGTCTCATTATGGCATAGGGGATGGGGGGACAAGATAATGCATTCTTAAAGGCCTAAGCAGTAGGGCCTAAGTTTTGCTAGGTCCAGTTTCAGGGTTGAAAGGCTTCGGGCAGGGGATCTACCAAATTAGCCATGTTGAGAGGAGCTCAGCACCAGCTGAGCCACCGCAGGGTCTTCTGGTTCTGAGTCCAGTCCTTTTCCACACCCAATTTCCTCCATGACATGAAGAATCTCGGTAATCACTGGGGCAAAATTAAGCTATTTTCTGAACCGAACCTCTACCTTCAGGCACTCATTGCCTTCCAGATATCCCTCAAACCTGGTTCATATGTAAAGGTGTTGGTAGGTTCATTCACACTGAAGTTTCAATAACTGAGAAAGATTAAGGAGTGAAGTGGATAACATTTTTAGAAGAACCAAAAGTTTTAAACCAAAGGGATCTCTAACCACATAAAGCTTCACCTCTTTTAAAGAGACAAGCCCAGCTGAAATCCCTTAATTCCATTTACTTGGGAAGGTTTGAGGGGGACGAAGCAACAATCTGGAAATTGTGTAACCTAAGACAATCCTGGGCAGTAGGGAGTGGACATTTAGAGTCTGCTGCCTGGAACCTTCTACAATTGAATCAGAAACCCTTATCATCCCTACACTGTCACTGGCTAGCTAAGACACTAGTCAGAAATGACAATTGGTTTTAAGTGACATGAGTAAAAAGGAGAGGGAGCTTCATCCTATATATCCTATAAATATAAAACTTACAAATTAATTTGAGTTCATATATTAATGTAGGGCTGGGAAACCTTTTTATAACATCATTCCCAGGCCATACAAAATTATCAATTTATAGAACTTGAGCAACAAGGAGGTTACTACACCTAGCTTTCAGTTTATCATCATGTGGGATCGTTCCCCACTCCTGTAAATGGATGAAAATGAGTTGTCACACCACATCCCCCACCCATACCCCCCACCACCTCCAGTCTCATTCTGGACCTAGAGAAAGTACATGGACTGTTGAGACTGAGGAGACATTCTTAGGCTACAAACAAGTTCCAAATTCACATGGCAGGAGATGGGATTTAGGAGGTAGGGATTAGGGATTGGCTGGCTGGATGCAGCTCTGGTCTAGAGTCTAGGGTTTAGGCTGAGAGTTGAGGGGATGCCTGAAGGCAGGAAGACCTTTCCTTTTCCAAATATTAATAGCATTTGCATGGCACTTCAAGGTATTCAAAATATTGTACACTATTACCTCATTCAATCTACAACCATGGCAAGTAGGTGTTGATTGTCTCCTTTATAGTGGGGGAAAACTGGGGCTGGGAGGGATTAAGGGATTTGCTGAGGGTCCCAGATGAAAGTCAGTTAAAGAAACTGGGCATGTTTGTCCTGGAGAAGGATGGATTCTGGAGGCACTTGCCAACTGCCTTCTAAAAGGAACATCCTATGCAAGAGGGATTGATCTGTTTGCTTTATCCCATAGGGTATAACCAGGAGCAATGTGGGGAGGAGCTTGGGCTGAGCTAGGGGGACTCTTTCAGAATGTGGGTTGAACAGCAAAAGAGCGAGTCTCTGAGGAACTTTCCAACTCTGACTTCTCAGCTTTACTCACTCTCTTTTACCTTCTCCTTGAACCTTCTCATCTCTAGACACAATGATCTCCCATGGCAAATGCTGGAAAAATTCCAAGGGAAGCTGCAGACTCCGGAAGCTAACCTGAACAACTTGGAGGGGACACACACCAATATTCCAAAGCTGAAGAAGGGCTACGTGGGCGGCCAGGTATGAGGGAGGGAAACATCTGGCTGGAGGAAAGCCCACCCAGTCACACTTGGACAGAGAGGCATATGGATAGGGGCCATTGCCACAGTAGTCACCAGCTTTCAAAGCAGGAGCTTTGGCTCACAGTCCCCCATGCAAGAGTTCCCCAGGTATCCAAACTAGGTCAGCTTGTACCAGCTGCTGGTTCTCTGCCATAATGCTGGGTTTGGTTGGACTCTGTTTTGGGACCAGCCTCCAGTTGCTCTCCTTTTAATGTCCGTTAGGATCCAGGTATTAAACATCGTCAAGTTGTATACTCATGCCCCCTCCTCCCCATGTTCTGGCCCCTACTTGAACCTCCTCCTAGGACCATGTCCCTTCATCTACCCCCTCAGGCTCCTGTTTTCTGAGGCAGAGAGAGGGGTATGGATTTTAATCAGAAAAATAATTTTTTCTCATGTGATGCTCCTCCCTGGCATCATATTGCCTTATTAACTCAATCATAATCTGCATAACTCCACAAGTCCCTTAGGGACAAATCACAGAGTGTACATTTCGACTTCAGAGCTTCTTCCCCTGCCTGGGTGGGGGAAGGCATAAGAGTTCATTCAGGGCGTCCATCCATACTGACAACACTACATATAGGGAAGGAAAGCCCTGGTTCATAGGCTCATCAGGGGGTCTGGTCCAAATTCCTTATTTTAATAAAGAGAAACACTTGCCTCTAATCACAAGGAGTGGGGCCAAGGGGCTTACTAGAGACAAGACTGAAGACCACTATACCTTAGCCAGTCCTAGATCAGAATAGATCCTTGCAGGAACTTCTACTGATTCAGGTTCACAGTCCCAAGTCCAGTGAGAACCTGGCTGCAGCAGCAGCCCCCAGCCTTCCTGAGCCCAGCTTCCCCAGACCTCTCCAACTGACTCAGCCAATGTCTTCTCTTGCTTGGCTTGCAGTTCTGGGCAGCTTTCGTGCCCTGCGATACCCAGAACAAAGATGCAGTGAAGAAAACCCTGGAGCAGATAGACATCATTTCCAGAATGTGCCAGTTGTACCCTGATACCTTCATGTGTGTCACCACCAGTTCAGGTGAGTTCTACCAGCATTGGCAGGCTCCCCTAGGGTTAAATCAGCTGTGCCCCTTTATTCCCCACATTCCCTCACCTTGTTCAAGGACCACACATTCACACCCATATGCTCCTTCAGATCCAGAAATGCCCAAGTGGATCAACTCCAAATATACAGTCATGAGGGGAGGTCCCACTGACTTGTTCCTTTACAAAGTCTTTCCCTTACAGGTATAAAGCAGGCCTTCGAGAAGAAGAAAGTAGCCAGCCTGATTGGTGTGGAGGGTGGCCACTCAATTGACAGCAGTCTAGGTGTCCTCCGGGCAATGTACCACCTGGGCATGCGGTATATGACACTTACCCACAGCTGTAATACACCCTGGTAAGAACCATGGCTAGCCCCTATTGATTCTAAGGGAGAATGTTCTGACCCTAATTCCTTGCAATTTATTTTTTAATTTAATCTTTTTCGATTAACAAGAATTTACTTTTCTTTTCCCTCCTTCCTCCTAAATGACTGAACAAAGCATAAAAATAATATTTTCATAACTGAATAATTAGCTTTACCAGTCACTTAGGTCTAACACAGACTCGGATTAGGGGATGGAGGAGGTGTGGCTCTACGTGCCATTCTGAGGTGGGAAAGAATCCCTTGGGTCATTTACCTGGCCATAGGCCCTTGTCTGCCTATGATGCTTTGGCTGTCTCTTGACTAGGCTTTGGGGAGGGACTAGTGGAGGATCAAAGATCAGAAACAAAAGTGCAACTGAAGGAGGAATGCTCGAGGGCCACCCCTCTGGCCTCCCCTCCTGACTTGATTCAAGCCCCAGTCATTTCACCGCCTTCCTGCTATGTGACCCTGGACAAAGCCTTCAAGCAGCACCCATTTCCTTAATATTTAATAAGGGACAAGTGTTATGACAAGTTCTGGGGAAGGTGAAGGGGTCAACCTATGCCCTCTGTTACTTTTTATTTTATTGTCTTAGGGCTGACAACTGGCTGGTGGATAAAGGGGATGACAAAGCCCAGAGCAATGGCCTGTCCGAATTTGGAAAAGTAAGCTAAGATGGATACAGGGAAGGGGAAGTCCAAGGGCAAATAAAGAGAATAAAGAAATCTACAGGAGTACATGTCAGGGGGAAGAGATCCAGACTGGCCAGGTCCCAGAGGGGCCCGGCAGATCATCAGTGCAGACCGAGCACCACCTCTCCCTTTCTGCAGGAGGTGGTGAAAGAAATGAACCGCTTGGGTGTGATGATCGACCTGTCCCACGTATCGGAGGCCACCATGAAAACTGTGCTGTCCCTGTCCCAAGCCCCCGTGATTTTCAGCCACTCCTCTGCCTATCACTTGTGCCGCCATAAACGGAATGTACCAGACAGTGTCCTCAAGTTGGTGGTAAGAAGTGGGAAGGGTTCTGGGGGTGGGTAGTGAGTACCCCTGGGATATCCCCTCACTCCCACCCCAGTCATCCCATGCTTCTCTGTTCAGCTCTGCTCCTTTTTAGGCTGTTAAGGGACAGAGTGGGTTAGAGACCCAGAATGAAGAGTTCAAATTCCTCCTCATTCAGAAGCAAGTCACCCTCTCATGTATGATATACTATAAATGTTAGGAATTTCCAAAGAACACACTGCCAGCTCAGCCACCCTAAATTCCTTACAATTAAGAATCAATATCCCCCATTCACTTTCTACCAGGGGATGCTACCATTTCACATTTTAGAGGGTATTCACACTCTATCTCCTTTGATTCTCTGGGATACTGAACACTTAGCCTAAGACTAGAGAAATAAACAGTATCAGTGTGTTTGAAACTTTGCCTAAGGTTAGGGGAGCCAGGATGCCTTTCCCTAGGCCAGTACTGGGTAAGACTTAAGGTGCCAAGGGATGAGAAGGCTGCTTCAGAAGGTTCTAAAAGCCTGGGCAGCAGTGCTTCCTTTTCTGATGGGGGAACCCCCTAATAAAAGGTTGGCTTGGTAACTCCCCCTGAAAGCCACACATGCTCATACATGACTCACAACTGGACATGTACACAGAGTCCCTTCTTTCTAAATAGAACAAGACCCGAAGCCTGGTGATGGTGAATTTCTACAATGATTATGTTTCCTGCAAGAAAGAAGCTAATCTGTCTCAAGTAGCAGGTGAGTGTGGACAAAGCTACTGAGAACCAGGGAAACTGGCAGAGTGGGCGCCACACACTGATGACCCACTCACTCCTGCTCTCCCCAAACAGATCATCTGGATTATATCAAGAATATTGCTGGTCCGGGAGCCGTGGGCTTTGGTGGGGACTACGATGGTGTTGAAAAGTAAGAAAAAAAGGATGTTGCCGTGACCCCAAAGAGAGCACTCAATGGCCAAGGCTTCCAGTAACCTGGGCCTTCACCAAAAGGGGGATCTCCCACCTTTTCTTGGCTGCCCTATGCCAATATCACTTCTGCTCTTCCTCCCCATTGTGACCTCCCTTTTGTCCAAAGGGAGGCATTGGCTTACCAGCCCAAAAGACATAGAGCTGACCTTTCTTTGGAAGAAAGGAATCAGGAAACATGTCTGGTTTGGGCAGGGTGTTAATGAGACCACAGGTTCGATCCCTGAGCAATCATTTGTGTGACTATAAGGAAACTAGGGGAGATTAGGTAGATGGCTAAGTAAGCCCATCTCCTTTCCTGGAAACAACTTAAAAGTGGAATGCTGTATAATCTATGTCAGAAATACTCCTCAAAGAGGATATGTCCACAGGGTGGTGATAGCATGTCCTAGACTCACTCCCCCTCTCACTCGAATCCCTGAGAACTCCAAGAGTTCTCAGCAAAGTAGTAATTTTTCCTCCCAGGGTCCCTCAAGGGCTAGAGGATGTCTCCACTTACCCGGACCTGATAGCTGAACTTCTCAGGAGGAAATGGACTGAAACAGAAGTGAAAAATGCCTTGGCCTATAATCTGCTGAGGGTCTTTGAAGAGGTGGAGAAGGTAAGAGACAGGAGCAAATAAGGTGGAGGGGCCAGCCTTTGGGCAACAATGCTGGATTCCTTTTTTTCCCCACCATCCTTCATTCCAACTTTTCTCCAGGTAAGCAACCACAGTGCCCTGGCTAATGAGAACCGCATCGAATATACTGAGCTGGAAGGTAACTGCAAGACCCCCTACGGCTTTCCAGACCACGGCTACCAGCACCGGCCTGGAGCCTTACCTGCAGTTCTCATTCTTTTACTTTACCTGTGGCTGCTATGATCCTGTCCAGCCCCCTGCCACCCCTCGATTCACAGGCTGACAGCAGAAACCAAGATAACTGCAGGGCTGGATCTAGCCCTAAAGCCTCCAAGAAGGCCCAAATCCATCTCCAAACCAAGCATCTCCTGATTTGTCTGCTCTCTGAAAGAAGGATGATTCTATTTGTGATTAAGGCATCGACATGCTCCTTCTTCAGATCCTTCAGATATACTAAAGGGAAGAATCTAACCTAGGAGAGACATTTGGTGAATCTGATTCAGGTCTAGAAAAACACACACACACACGGGCAAAAAGGAAAATTAAATAAAAGTTGCAATTATTGCCATTAAAAGCATATATTTCTCTTCATAACACCACCATTGCTAAACTGCAGGATAAAGCATTATCTGTCTCCACAAAGCAACACCAGACCAAAGATCTGGAGACACAGCTAATAGCATTGCTTTCTTCAACCAGGTGGCTCCAATCAAGTAATTCCATCTTCCCTCGTAATAATAATCCACTAGAAATTGTAGATCAAACTTCAGCCTCTCCCAAATGCCATCAGGACATATGCTGCTACATACTTTGTAATTTTCAGAGAAATTTGTTTTCTAGATCCTTGTCCTCCTTCCTCCCAATTTAGAAATCAGGTAATCTGGGTCCAAAACCTAGGTGACATTCATCTATTCTGAAGTAGGTAAGCTATTAAACCTAAGTCTTGTCTTCTTTCTCATTGCTTGTCCTAATTATCTAGTAGTTGTAAGGATTAAGCAAAAAATATTTTTAAAGTGGAGACTTTAAAAATTACAAATTATACAACTTTTAGGATTTATCAAGGATAAGGGAGATATTAGTATATATAAAATTATACTCAATTCTTTTCAGTTTCAAACTAACCTCTAGGAAATAACTAGCAGCAAACTGCTCTGTCTCTGAAAATCTTTGCTCATTAGCATTTGATAATCACTTTTCTAGGCAGGGAAATATAATGTGGCTTCAAGCCCTTGACTCTGCCAATAAATCAGGTGTAGAGCTTTAGACAACTTTTTCACTTATCTATAAAATCAGGAGGTTGGCCTCATTCAAGATTTCTTCCAGCACTGACATTTTAGGCTCCTAGGATGCTTTTGGGAGGGAAGCCAAGGAAAGGATGAACATAAGTCCATGTGAAAGTTAATGGTAAGACCATCTTCAAACTGGTGCACAAGTTAATATACTAAAACTGGGGAGGCAGCCATAGATTCAAAGTCAATAAAGAACTTTTCAAAAACTTCATTCTGCATAGAGCAATAGGGGTAGCTAACTTTTGAATTAAGAGGGCAGTTCTTCATCCCTAGTCAAACTATATCAGTTCCATTGCTAGAACAGGACAAACTTCACATAAAGCCATATGATAACTGACCATTCAATGACAGAAAAGCAATAATCTAGGGTAGCAGTTGTTACTGACATTTAGTCATTGAAACGAGGGGTTATTTTAAGCTTCCCATTTTAGGTTGGCCCCAATTTAATAACAAAAAATGCATTATGAGTTCAATGAAAGGGTTTGGGGCTTCAGGGGAAAAAACAGAAGACCTTGGATCTTTCAAGTCCTGGTATCTTCTCACTTTGTCTCAGTTAATGAAATTGGCAGTGAAGTCTTAAAGCAGCCTGATCCTCACTGGCTGTTGGCTCCATCTTCCTAGACTAATGTTCTCTTCAGCTTAAGACTAACGGGTTCTAGCCCTCCTCCCCCCAGGAAATCTTAATTCTTTTCAGGAGCACATTTCAGATTATGCATTGACTGGACAGCTAAGGTCAGTGTTAAAAGGGCAGCAACAAGGTTTATCTTTTTTTTTCCATGTAGTTCTGTCCATGTGATCTCCATCCCACCTGGCTTGGGATAGCCTGGGTCATTTTCTAAGTACAAGAAGACTAGCTCT
This sequence comes from Myrmecobius fasciatus, assembly GCA_023553655.1. Lineage (NCBI taxonomy): Eukaryota > Metazoa > Chordata > Mammalia > Dasyuromorphia > Myrmecobiidae > Myrmecobius > Myrmecobius fasciatus. Next base: position 48,365 of record JAJPUD010004907.1, on the reverse strand, counting down.
AGCTTTATGGGGAAATGGCATCCTCTGGTGGAGTACAAAGTAATTACAGCCGACTTATTCTAAGAACAGTTGTGTCCAAGCTAGGAAGATCTTCAAAGTGATTACACTTAGACATTTAAAGTCTACAATTTCCAGGCCTACTGATGATTTCAGTGGAATCTAGAAGTTGCTCCTTATGTCCTTGTCTGAGCCCTCCCTGTCCCCCCCCCTTTTTGCTCATTTCCTCACTTTTTGTTTTTTACTCTCAGCTAGTCCAGCCCCTTCATTTTGCAGAGAACTAAGGCCCATAAGTTGAAGTCACTTGTCCAAGGGCTCAAGTAATAAGGGCCTTTGTCAGGATACTCAAACCCAATGCTCTTTCCATTACACTTGCTATCAGGAAATGTGGAAAACTAATCATCTCGAGGCCTT
>JAJPUD010004907.1:11805-35218 GCA_023553655.1 Myrmecobius fasciatus | reverse complement strand
TCTTTATGCCTAGATCATGAATCCATTTTGACCTTAACTTGGTATATGGTGTTAGGTGTGGGTCAATGCCTAATTTCTTCCATACTGGTTTCCAATTATCCTAGCAGTTTTTGTCAAATAGTGAGTTTTTATCCCAAAAACTGGGGTCTTTGGGTTTATCAAACACTAGATTACTATTGTCATTGAGTATTTTGTCCTGTGAATCTAACCTATTCCACTGATCCACTACTCTATTTCTTATCCAGTACCAAATGATTTTGGTGACCACTGCTTTATAATATAGTTTTAGATCTGGTGCAGCTAGGCCACCCTCATTTGCATTTTTTTCATTAATTCCCTTGAAATTCTTGACCTTTTGTTTTTCCAGATGAATTTTGTTGTTATTTTTTCTAGGTCAGTTAAATAATCTCTTGGGAGTTTGATTGGTATAGCACTAAATAGATAGATTAGTTTAGGTAGTATTGCCATCTTTATTATATTCGCTCGACCTATCCAAGAGCACTTGATGTTTTTCCAATTGTTTAGATCTGACTTTATTTGTGTGGAGAGTGTAAACTGGGAAAATATTTTTATATCCAAAGGTTCTGATAAAGGCCTCATTTCTAAAATATATAGAGAACTGACTCAAATATATAAGAATTCAAGCCATTCTCCAATGGATAAATGGTCAAAAGATATGAACAGACAATTTTCAGAAGAAGAAATTGAAACTATTTCTGGTCACATGAAAAGGTGCTCCAAGTCACTATTGATCAGAGAAATGCAAATTAAGACAACTCTGAGATACCACTACACACCTGTCAGATTGGCTAAAATGACAGGAAATGATAATGATAACTGTTGGAGGGGATGTGGGAAAACTGGGACACTGATCCATTGTTGGTGGAACTATGAATGGATCCAACCATTCTGGAGAGCAATTTGGAACTATGCTCAAAAAGTTATCAAACTGTGGGGCAGCTAGGTGGCACAGTGGATAGAGCACCAGCCCTGAAGTCAGAGGACCTGAGTTCAAATCTGGTCTCAGACACTTAACATTCCCTAGCTGTGTGACCCTGGGCAAGTCGCTTAACCCCAATTGCCTCAGCAAAAAGAAAAAGAAAAAAAAAAAAAGTTATCAAACTGTGCATACCATTTGACCCAGCAGTGTTTCTACTGGGCCTAAATCCCAAAGAGATTTTAAAGGAGGGAAAGGGACCCACATGTGCAAAAATGTTTATGGCAGCCCTTTTTGTAGTGGCAAGAAACTGGAAACTGAATGGATGCCCATCAATTGGAGAATGGCTGAATAAATTATGGCATATGAATGTTATGGAATATTATTGTTCTGTAAGAAACAACCAGCAGGACAATTTCAGAGAGGCCTGGAGAGACTTGCTTGAACTGATGCTGAGTGAAATCAGCAGAACCAGGAGAACATTATACACAGCAACAAGACTATACGATGATCAATTTTGATGGACATGGTTCTCTTCAACAATGATGTGATTCAAACCAGTTGTTCAGCAATGAAGATAGTCATATACATCCAGAGAGAGGCCTGTGGGAACTGAGTGTGAACCACAACACAGCATTTTAACGCTTTCTGTGAATATTTCCATGCATTTTGTTTTCCTTCTTAGGTTGTTTTTTCTTCTTCTCTTTCTAGATCTGATGTTTCTTGTGCAGTAAGATAACTGTATAGATAGGGGTGGGGGGTGAGGGGAAGGAGGGGAAAAGCTTGGGAAAAAAAAGTTTTTGCAAAGGTCAATGTAGAAAAATCACTCATATGTTTTGTAAATAAAAAGCTTTATAAAAAAAGAAACTAATGAACTGAATATAAACTGAAATGCAATTTTCTTGCTGTTTTGTGATATAGCAAATATGGCATGATTTCACATGTATAATTGAAATCATATTGTTTGCCTTCTCAGTGGGTGAGAACTATGAGTGGAAGGAAGAGAATCTAGAAAAACTCTTTAAAAACACTAAAAATAAATAATTGTGGTAGGTAAATGCAGTAAAGGTAAACTGGGGCACATTTTCTGAGGTCAAGCATAATCAGTTTGTTGCTGTGATACAAATATCTGTTAACAAAGTGGGTCAGATGGGCTATTTCAGTAAGACTAGTGACTCCAATGAGAAAAGGGAGAGGGAATTTCTCTTTGTTGACATGCAGGATAGTTTTGTAACATTATTGTTGGCTATACAGGAGAAATTAGGTTGGTATTAGGTGTGACTAATCACACCAGTCTCTGACAATTAAGGAATGTTAATTGTTATATGGGACTCATCTGCTTCTTAAGAGACCTGAATCACCCAGTTTGATCTCCACCAAGGGGAGACATAACGATAGAAAAGTTGTCTTTTGGGGAATTGTCACCAGGTTAAGCTGGTTGGAATTTACAGACAACAAGCAGATAAGCCAGGAGCTAAATGCATCCCCTTCAACCACACTTTTAAATGAGACAGGAGGGATGACTGCATTAATAAATTAATGCTTAACTCCAGAGAAATGTGGCTTGACAAAATAAGGAACAGGGTCCATTACAGGTAAAAATCAATACAGAGAAATTAAGAGTTAAATTTTTATCTCTTCACATAATAATTTTCTTAAAAAGAACAAAATGAAGTCTTTGGATACAGTGGGGAAAAATATGATGGTATCCACTACTAGCTCAGTGGCCACTTAGTGGGACCAAAATCATAAGTTTAGTCACTGTTATGAATAATCCATGCTAGTTCTATTAAATGAGAAATATTTTCAATTCCTAATCCAATTAAGAGGAAAGAAGCTCATCAAAATCAGTGACTATAAGTTGTTTTTTAGGAAAGAGAAGTACTTCTTAAAATGCCCAATAGCTACTAGGGCTCTACACTAATGCTTTTGATGCCTTAGCAGCAGCTGTCAACATACAAAAATGATGATCCAAAAAACTTCTATTCAGAACCTTCTCTGTGACACTGCCCCTTCCTAGAAGCTTTGGGAGCCTTGAACTGCTTGCAATGGATTGAGAACTGGGCATCGACCTAAAACAGTATCAAGTTCCAGCACACTTACCAGTTGATGGTTTTTTTAAAAAGGGGGGGAAAAAAAAAGGGCAGCTACATGGCATAGTGGATAGAGTACCAACTGAAATCAGGAGGACCTGAGTTCAAATCCAGCCTCAAACACTTAACACTTACTAGCTGTATGACCCTGGGCAAGTCATAACCCCAATTGCCTTGCCCAAAACACACACACACACACCTTTTAAAAAATTGCACATATTTAACCTATATCAGATTATTTGCCATCTTGGGGAGAAGAAGGGAAGGGAGAAAGAGAGAAAAACTTGGAACATGACATCTCCCAAAAATGAATGTTGAAAACTATCTTCATATGTATTTGGAAAAATAAAAAATACTGAGAGAAAAAAAGATCCAAGGCTCATCCAAATCAGAAACTCTACCTTCAGAACACACACACACACACACACACACACACACACACACCCCTCTATAATTTCCTTCCACTATCACCAAAGTTGATTTTGATGGGACTGTACATGGCTAGTTGCCAACAAAACTACCCATCACATATCCCTCTGGGGGGCAGGCTGCCTTTTTGTAACATTCTCCCTCCAACTATTTCTTGTCCCTGAAACACTTCTGTTTCTCAAATTGTGGTCTTTGGTTCTCTGTTAATCAAGGGTGTACTTGATATTCATTTTAAACAGATTTTACCAGTGAAAATATAGAGGGGGAAAGAGTGGTAAGGAAGGGGAACACACAAAACATGACCTGTTCTGGGTTCCTGTGCTATAAAGAGTATTTCTTCTCTAGTTTCATCTTCCAATGAAGCCAGGCATTAGTTCTTTATACATTAGAGGAGGAAAGATCCTTTGAAATCATCTCATACAACCCCATCATTTAAGAAATGGGGAAATTGAAGATAAGAGAAGTAAAATATTTCCCTCAAGGTAATAACAATTTAGAGTGAGAATAGAGCTCAGATCTCATGGTTTGAGTCCTATGATCTTTCCACATCACTGTCTGGCTTCAATCTGTAAGATATACACCACCATTCAAAATGTGAACCTCTCTGAGGTTCTTTTTTTTTTTTTTTTGAAGCTTTTTATTTTTAAAACATATGCAAGGATAATTTTTCAACACTGACCTTTGCAAAACCTTGTGTTCCAATTTTTCTTCCCCTTCCTCCCACCCCCTCCCCTAGATGACAAGTAATTCAAAACATGTTAAACATGGTAAAAAAAAAAATAGGTAAATCAAATATAGGCATACATATTTACAATTATTTTGCTGCACAAGAAAAATCTGATCAAAAAGGAAGAAAAATGAGAAAAAAATTAAATTGAAGCAAACAATAAAAGAAGTGAAAATGTTTTGTTATGATCCACACTCAGTTCCCACAGCTGTCTCTGGGTGTAGATGACTCTCTTTATCACAAGATTATTGAAACTGGCCTCAATCATCTCATTATTGAAAAGAGCCACATCCATCAGAATTGATCATCGTATAATCTTGTTGTTTCCATGTATACTGATCTCCTGGTTCTGCTCATTTCACTTAGTATCAAATCTCTCCAGGGCTCTCTGAAATCATCCTGCTGATCATTTCTTATAGAACAATAACATTCTATAACACTCATATGCCATAACTTGTTCAACCATTCTCCAATGGATGGGCATCCACTCAGTTTCCATTTTGCCACTACAAAAAGGACTGCCACAAACATTTTTGCACATGTGGGTTCCTTTCCCTCCTTTATGATCTCTTTGGGATATAAGCCCAATTGAGACACTTTTGGATCAAAGGGTATGCAGTTTAATCCCCTTTGGGTACAATTCAGTATTATTCTCCAGAATGGTTGCATTAGTTCACAACTCCACCAGCAATGTATTAGTGCCCCTTTTCCCCCACATCCCCTCCAACATTCGTTATTTTCTTTTCCTGTCATGTTAGCCAATCTGAGTGGTACCCCAGAGTTGTCTTTATTTGCATTTCTCTGATCAATCATGATTCAGAGCACCTTTTCATAATTGTCTGCTCATATCCTTGGGAGGGTCCTATTTTTAGAAGCTAAATGTTTTTTACATGATTCATATTCAATCTCAAGCCTTCTAGTATATATATTTTTAGAATATGGTTTTCAACAATATGGAAACTCCTAGATAAGTATCTCAAAACTTGTTTCACGAATGATGCTGGGGCAGCTAGATGGTGCAGTGGATAGAGCACCAGCCCTGAAGTCAGGAGGACCTGAGTTCAAATTTGGTCTCAGACATTTAACATTCCCTAGCTGTATGACCCTGGGCAAGTCACTTAACCCCAATTGCCTCAGCAAAAAGCAAAAAAAAAAAATTTATATATATATATATATATATATATATATATATATATATATATATATATATTATAAGACATCAAGCATTTTAGTGCTTTGCTATGTGCCAGGCACTTTGTTGTACAAACTAGAAATTAGTATAAAGATTATATTATCCCAGAAGGCCAGATGTATAATCTTTATACTAATTTCTAGTTTGTACAACACAGCGCCTGGCACATAGCAAAGCACTAAAATGCTTGATGTCTTATTTAAAGTGGGTACATAACTATAACATCTGAACTCATTACCTCATTCATTCTGAAGATGATGGATACTGATCACACAAGATATCATTAACCCAGATCAATCTTGAAGTAACTTCAGAATTTTAATTTGTGGACAGCCAAACTAATTCACTAACTATTTGAATCTAGGTTTAGCGGTACCAAATTATTAAGACAAAGGAACAAAGGACAGAAATCTGTTTTGCCGCTGCTTCCTATCCTTTTTTTCTTATCTGTTTTCCCATCCAAAAACTACACCGCATTTCTAAGATTATTAAGCTGATTAAGAGGACCTATGCAATATCTCCAGTAGGTTTTAAGCCAAAAATAACCTAGAGAATACAAAAGAGAGAGGACCTCCATATGGTCGGATGACCATATAATGGGGAGAGACCAAAAGCAAATGTAAGTAGTAGTCAAAATTCAGGTGGAGGGAAAAGGCTCAGCTGTCATGAAATCTTTTTGAAATATGATATTAATGGATTTGCTGCCTTTTAGAAGCTAAGAGGCAACAGAAAGGATAAGTATAGCAGTCAAGTTGTGTTTCTTAAAGATAAGATGCTCAATCTTTTCTGGGTGAGTCAAGCTGGCCTGCTTTTGCTCAGATCCAGACTAGAAAAGGGATAAGCCATCAAGCCAAGAAAGAATTTCTTGTCAGCAGCATAATTTTGCCAAGGCATCACACAAATTAATCATCAGGGCCACAAATCATTTGAGGTTTTTCTAATATGTGACACTATACCATGAATATTTACCAATCAGTAGGCCAAGATTAAGAGGGCAAAGACCTTTCAGTACATACCTTCAACTGGAACAGGGTATCTGAAAGGAGGAAAAAAAAAAAAAAACATGGTTTAAGGATTTTAGAAGTGATTAAATTAAAAGACTACAGCTTTTTCAGAGACAGGTTTCTATATCCAAGAAGCATTAGTATGCTTCTTAATGCTAATGGAACTAAAGGAAGGAGGTCAATCAATAAATATATATATTTAATAGGATTCCAAAATTATATTAAGAAGGAACTTTGTTATCTTGTTCACCCACCTCATTTTATAGATAAGGAAAGTAAAGCCCAGAGAAGTGAAATTATTGACCCCAAATCACAAAGGTATTAAGCATCATACCAGGTATCCTGTCTTATGGGTCCCATTCCAAAATATCCCATTAGCGGGCTCTCCCCACTCTTCTCCAGGTTAAAAATTAAGTTGAGTGTTTCACTGGCTGTGGATTAATAAGAAAGCAGGGTGATGCTGTTTATAGCATCAGAAAGTCCCAAAAGTAGACTGTGGGAAGAGGATGGTTTGGTAGTGTTGTTAGAAGTTGTTGGTTTATTTTCTGGCTATTCCACTCCATGCATATATGGCTACTTCTACAAAGAGCTGCACAAGTAACTTGACAAGTCATTCAAGTATTAGCCAAAGTATTTTCCCTGTTTATCAAATAAGGGGAAAAAAATTTTTTTAGAACGTACAAATAAATAAGTTTAAAAAAAAAAAAGATACAAATAATTCATTGCTTCGATTCAAGGCTCCCAATGAGGGTGGAGATGCTTCTGCTATCTATAAAACACAATCATTGCCCTAAGCCTTTAGCTGCCACAGGTAAATAAATCAGTCTAATCAATGCCAAGACTACTGCAGTTATCTCAGCAGAGGTCCACAACACTGGAGGAAATTCTGTTTTACAAGAAAAAGGTTTCATCACCTTGGAAGGAATGACCTACTGTTGAGTAAAACTGGGTCTGAGAATGAAAGTGAATGCTATGCTATATCATGAGGAAGCTTGACCCTTGTGCCCCAGAAGAGCTAAAGCACCTTCTTCTCTCCTTCCTTTTGGGGGACAGGCAGGGAAAGTCCAAGCTATATAAACGTGAGATAATACACATACTGTCAGATTCAAGTTAATGTGTTGGTTAGGTTAGTTGTATTGCTTTCTTTTCTTGCACTGTGAAAAGAAGAGATACCGTAGGGGTAGGAGGAACATATACAAAAATTTAGGTGAGTTCAAAATGTCAATATAAATTTTTAAAATGAAAACAAAACTGAATTTAGACTACATTACCCTAAGGCAATGGGACAAGCATGGCTTTGTGAATGACAGACTCCTGGGGAGTTTAGAAATCCAGACAGCATTCAAGACTTGGTGGGGCAGGGGGAATCAATAAAAAGGATTTCTCATCCTGGCCTCAGCATTTTGGCAAAAACAGCTTTCTCTCTTTTTAAAGTGGAAAAGGTGATCTAGGGATGTTGTAAAAAGAATTCAAGAGTTGACACAGATAGCTGCAAAATCGCTTCCGACCCGAGTATTCCGGGACACCTTGGTGTGGCCGATACCCACTCTCGGTGTGTTAGCTGGGATTGTGTATCTGGATACAGTCTTCCCCGTCCCGGGGGATCTTGCTACTAAAGATGCCGCTCACTGGACAGACTTGGATACGCGTAGCCTCTGCATACAGTAGGCGCTTAATTATTTTCTGTAACACAAACTTCTCTATGGTGATTCTCCCTTATCCAGTCTAGGACTCTATTTCAAGGAGCGGAACCTGGATCAGGCCTTAGAGACAGAGTCTTACTTGGGCTTGCAAAGGTCCAGCCCCAGCTTCCCTAACGGATGGTCACCCAGCTTCCTCGAAATATTACCGGGGATGGGGGAAGAAATGCCTCTAAGGGCGCGTCAGATTCTGCAATCAATCCATCAACAAATCCACAGGTCCCTCTGAAGTAACAAGACATAGTGGCAGACACTGGGGCCACAAAGGCGGCGGCCCGGCGCCTGCCCTCAGGGAGCTTTCAGTCCGAGGGGAAGAGAAAGGATAGAGACAACCTGCCCAACAGCCCACCCCGCTGAAAGGGGGGCCACCACGCCTCCTTCTCTCCCAACACTGTTTTCCCCCACACCCCAACCCGGGTCGCACTGAAGAAACCCCGAGGTAAAAGAGGAAGGGGTGGAGGGATAGAGTCCCCGCCCCAGAGCCGGGTCCGAAGGGACTGAGGCCGTTCTCCGCCCCTCAACGTCTAATTTCCTCAGCCGCGGGCTCGAATTAAGGGCGGCCTCTTACCGTCCATGGCGAACGGGCCGAAGCGGCGGCGCCTCAGAAACCGCGGGGCTGTGACAAGAGGAGGGGGGATGGATTGTGAGGGTGCTGTCAGTCCAACGTCGGCGACCCCGCCGACCCTCGGCGCCTCAGACGGCACTTCCGGGAATGCCCTTCCTGGTGCCTCTCTCTTCTCGCGAGAAAATGGAGCGGGACTCGCCCCGCCCCTTTCCTTTGGCTGCCACCCCCGCCCATTTCTGGAGGGCCATTCCGAGCCACGTGACGAGAGTACACTCCGCCCGCCTCCTCGGGGCGGAGGCAAGGGGAGGTAAGTGCCCCGCGGGTGGGCGGGTCCCCCACGCAGTCCGGAGTGGTGATGATGCCCGGGCTTATTTGTGAGTCACACTGGATCTACCTCGGGTAGAGATGATGGGGCGGGGGTTGGAGTGAGGACGGGGATGCAGACCGAGCGCGTGGTGAGGGGGAATGGATGAACCCACTTATGGGACTTAGCAAAAGCAAAGACTCGTCAGGTAAAAAGGATGCCCCGCCCCCACGCCCAAAGGGCCGGCCCCTTCTCCTCCCCCATCCCGCCCCCTCCCTACTTATTAAGCATTGACTGTATACTGTCCGCTGGGCAGAAAGACTAGAACACCGTCTCTGCTTTAAAGGAGACCACGAGCATACGCCTTGTGTTATAGGTATACATGGAACACGGACAGAGGAAAAGCACTGGGGGATGCGGGTGGGGGGTTACAGAAAGACCTCCCCCAGAAGATGAAACCAGGAGGCTGAAGAGGATTCTAGCTAGACTCGGGATATGGTGAATGGGGTGGATTTGTTTTGCTTGACCATATATTTGTCACAAAGTTATTTTCCCCAATGTGGGGAAATGGGAAGGGAAAAAAAATTAAATTTAAAAGAAAAAGAAATTAAAGAAAACATTTTAAATTAAAAAGATTAAATTAAATTAAAAGAGCCAATGGATGGAGTGTTGTATTTGAAGAACTGGAGATGGGCTATTGCAGCTACAGTATATGAAAAGGAGTTAGGTAAAAAGACTGGCTTTAAATAGCAAAGCACGTTTTACATATAGTTAGTACTTAGTAAGGCCTTTCTGTAGAAGATGGGAGCTTATAGTTGTCATCCAGTAGCATACTGAACACTGACTCTGACGCTCATCTTCCTGTGTCATATCTTTTGTCACTTAAAAACTGTCCATGGGGAGTTTTGTTGTTGTGGTGGTGGTGGTGGTGGTTTATTTGCTTTGTTTTTTGGCTCAAGGTTATGCTTAAGATTGTGCAGTCTAAGCTTTAGCAATACCTGAACTGAGGATTACTGGACATGCTGTGTGAATCACAAAATCCACATTGAGGAAATTCAACAAACATTTACTTGTCACATGTAGGGAGCTGTCCTAAGTGCTGGGGATAGGACAACTTATTCTCTGAGAGGCATAATAATACGATAAGAACAGTGTGATGTTTAACCTATATTGGATTACTTGCTGTCCAGGGGAGGTAGGAAGGAGAAAGGAGAGAAAAAAATTTGGAACACAAGGTTTTACAAAGGTGAATGCTAAAAACTATCTCTGCATGTATTTGGAAAAATAAAAAAAATTATTTTTTCTAAATCCAAATAGTGTAGTAAAGTGATTTGGAGACTGGCTTTGCTTTTGGGAGATGCTGGGTTTAAGTCCCCCATGACTCATTTTATATGTCCATGATCAATTCTCTTAACCTTTCACAGCCCTAGCCATTCCATAAGAGCTGTTAGAGAAAAGTTACTTATCTACTTTGATAGAGGAAATTCTCACTCAGAAGTTCCCAAACAGAAAATTAAAACATTCATGTAACCTTTAGACTTACAAAGCACATGTACAATTTATATTTTTAAAGTATGGGATATTTCAAGCCATTCCCCAATTGATAAATGGTCAAAGGATATGAACAGATGATTTTCAGATGAAGAAATTAAAACTATTTCTAGTCATATGAAAAGGTGTTCCAAATCACTATTGATCAGAGAAATGAAAATTAAGACAATTCTGAGAAACCACTACACACCTGTCAGATTGGCTAAAATGACAGGAACAGATAATGACAAATATTGGAGGGGATTCGGGAAAACTGGGACACTGATACATTATTGGTGGAACAGCCATTCTGGAGAGCAGTTTGGAACTATGCTCAAAAAGTTATCAAACTGTGCATACCCTTTGACCCAGCAGTATTTCTATTGGGTTCATATCCCAAAGAGATCTTAAAGGAGGGAAAGGGACCCACATGTGCAAAAATGTGTGTGGCAGCCCTTTTTGTAGTGGCAAGGAACTGGAAACTGAATGGATGCCCATCAATTGGAGGATGGCTGAATAAATTATGGTATATGAATGTTATGGAATATTATTGTTCTATAAGAAACAACCAGCAGGATGATTTCAGAGAGGCCTGGAGAGACCTACATGAACTGATGCTAAGTGAAGTGAGCAGAACCAGGAGATCATTATACACAGCAACAACAAAATAATCAATTCTGATGGACATGGCTCTCTTCAACAATGAGATATTTCAAACCAGCTTCAATTGTTCAATGATGAAGAGAGCCATCTACAGCCAAAGAGAGACTGTGAGATCTGACCACAACATAGCATTTTCATGCTTTCTGTTGATGTTTGCTTGCATTTTGTTTTCCTTCTCAGGTTTTTTTTTTCTTTCTAGATCTGATTTTTCTTGTGCAGCAAGATAATTATAAATATGTATACATATATTGGATTTAATCGTATTTCCTAACATAATTAACATGTATTGGACTACCTGCTACCTAGGGGAGGGGATGGGAGGAAGGAGGGAAAAATTTGGAACAAAAAGTTTTGCAAAGATCAATGTTGAAAAATTATCCATGCGTATGTTTTGCAAATAAAAAGCTTTAATAATTTTTTTTTAATTTTAAAACAGTATGGGATGTGATGAAAGATAACAAAAAAGTTTTTGCTTGGAAAAGAGGAGAGGAAATCACTACCAACTGCTATAGGTCTCTGTGCAAGTGAATGAAATGGAAAGGAGTCCATAAGACCTAGCTGTCAGACCAGTGGACAAAACTCTGCTCTTTCCTGAAGAAAGCAATATCTCAGATTTGGAAAGTCAGCTAATCTGACTCCCACATAAATAAGAATTCCCCTGCAATATACTTGATAGGTACTTAAAGACCTCCAGTGACAGGTCAACCTTCCAAGATACTCAATTCATTTGATATAGTTTTTAGTTGTTGGAAAGATTTCCTTACATCAAGTCTCTCTCTGAGACCATTCTAACTTCTATTTTATTGTCATCACTGGGAATAGCAAACCGGACAATTTTTTTCTTACACTATTTCCATGCAAATAGCCATGTGTTTCTAAAGAAATAACCATTTTCTCCTTGATTAGCCACTCCATTGTGGATCTCATTGGGGAACAGAAGAGGCAAATTATTCATTGCCTTCATCCAATTATTTATTTATCTTCCTGTTCACTTTTTTGTTTCCAGATACGTCCACTGCTTCAGTTCATAAATCCAAGAATAAGAGTCAAGGCAGACGTGAGGAAAGGCAGTCAACAAGTAAAAGCAACCGCCCTAGCACAATTTCTACTGCTTCCAGCAGTTATGGTGGACATTTGAAAACAAATGCAAAATCTTCACGTCATGTTAATAAATCTGGTAGGAAACATCTAATGGGATCTATTCAAATCAGGAAGGATATGGCTAGGGTGGAAGGCATACCTTTTGGGTTTCATTTCAACAAATATTGATAAAACTACTAAGATGGAAGGCTTTGGGGAATCCCGAAACATATGACTCTGACCCTATTTGCAAGAACTATATAATCAAAGTAGTTTGTGGGATGGTAAGAGAGGAAATTTATTCAAATGATCATAATACAAGGGGACTGTGATGAAAAGTGCAAAGGAGATTTTCAGACAATGTACTTAAAAAAGCATTTTGAAGAAACATCTAGTTCACTTCTTATTGGCAAGATTTGGGAAGCTTTCATAGAAGAATAGCTAATTAGAATAGAGTCTTGAAGGGTAATGGGGGAAATAAACATTTACATAGCACCAATTATGTACCAGGTATTGTGCTAAGTAATGGTTTTTATAAATATTATCTCATGTGATCATCCTAGTAACCTTGGAAGATAGGAGCTATTATTAGCATCTTATTTTACAGATGAAAAAACCGAGACAGTTAAAGTGGCTTGCCCATGCTCACACAACTAATGTCTAAAGCAGAATTTAACCTCAGATCTTCCTGGCCCCAGATTTCATCTACTGCCAACTGGCTGCCCCTGAAAGAATGGACTTCAGCAGGTGAAGAGATAGGGAAGTATAATGTTCTGGTGGCTTTAAACAAGAACACAGAAGGAGATTATGATGAGAACAAATAGAAAACTTTAATAGGATCAGATAACAAAACGACTTGTCTGGCAGGAGAACAATTTGTCCTGAATTCCATAAATGGTGTGGTGTCCTTGGGGGGCTTTCTGAGGAGAAGAGCAATGTGGTTAGAGGGTCCTTAGGAAGATGATTTGGACGACACTTGAAGAAGCAGCCTGGAGGCAGAAGGGATGAATGAGGAGGTCCTAAACCAGGAGGGTTCCCAAAGACAGAGATAGGAGAGATTGTACATGGGTGGAAATGATGGACCCCATCAAACCCATTTACCATGAACAAATGTCCCTTCATCTTTTTTTAAAATTTTTTTAAATTTTTTTATTAATACTTTTTATTTGCAAAACATATATATGGGTAATTACTAAACATTAACCCTTACAAAGCTTTCTGTTACAAATTTTCCCCCCTACTCCCCACCCCTCCCCTAGATAGCAGGATATCCACTACATGGTAATTATGTTAGAATACTTAAGTCGAATATATGTATAGTTATTGCCACACATCATTTTTTTGTTCAGGAGAAATCGTATCTATAAGAGAGAATGATCCGATAAAGGAAATACAATGCAAGCAAATATCAATAGAGAACATGAAAATGTTATGTTATGGTCCACATTTCACATCCCTCACTCTGAGTGTATATGGCCTTCTTCACTGCACAATTGTAATTGGTTTGAAGCATTTCATTGTTGAAGAGAGTCATGTCCATTAGAACTGATCCTCATATAGTACTATTGTTGCCGTGTACAACGATCTCCTGGTTCTGCTCATCTCACTCAGCATCAGTTCATGCAAGTCTCTCCAGGCCTCTCTGAAATCATCCTGCTGGTCGTTTCTTACAGAGCAATAATATTCCATAATATTCATATACCATAATTTATTCAGCCACTCTCCAATTGATGGGCATCTACTCAATTTCCAGTTTCTAGCCACCACAAAAAGAGCTGCAACAAACATTCTTGCACATGTGGGGCCCTTTCCTTCTTTTATGATTTCTTTGGGATATAAGCCCAATAGAAACACTGCTGGGTCAAAGGGTATGCATAGTTTGATAACTTTTTGAGCATAGCTCCAAATTGCTCTCCAGAATGGTTGGATCCATTCACAGCTCCACCAACAATGCATCAGTGTCATTCTTCCCACATCCCCTCCAACATTCATCATTATCTTTTCCTGTCATTTTAGCCAATCTGACAGGTGTGTAGTGGTACCTCAGAGTTGTCTTAATTTGCATTTCTTTGATCAATAGTGATTTGGAGCACCTTTTCATATGATTATAAATAGTTTTAATTTCATCATCTGAAAACTGTCTTCATATCCTTTGACCATTTATCAATTGGAGAATGGCTTGGATTCTTATAAATATGAGACAATTCTCTGTATATCTTAGAGATGAGACCTTTATCAGAACCCTTAAATGTAAAGATGATTTCCCAATTTGATGCTTCCCTTCTAATCTTGTCTGCATTAGCTTTGTTTGTACAGAAACTTTTTAACTTAATATAATCAAAATTATCTATCTGGTGTTCAATTAAGAGTTCCAGATCTTCGTTGGACATAAATTTATTCCATCTCCACAGGTCTGAGAGGTAAACTATCCTATGTTCCTCTAATTTGGTTATAACATCACTCTTTATATCTAGATCATGAACCCATTTAGATCTTATCTTGGTGAATGTCCCTTCATCTTAAGACTTTTCCCTCTCATCCTTGTTCCATCTTCTTGTACTCCCAGTAGAAGACTCTCATCATTTCTGAGACTGGGGGAGCCTTTCTTTTGTACCTCCATTCCCTGGGCCAAGAGGAAGAGGAAGCAACAGCTTTTTCTTTGTACTTCTAATTCTTCACTCCGTTACTTTTTTTCTTTTTGAGACTGAATCTCCCCATTTTGCCCTAGCTACCAGTGAAGCCATTACTACTAATCAGCATAGAAGCTTTGACCCACTGTGTTTCTAACATGGACTGACCTGGCCCTTCCTCAGAAGCTTGGCACTTCCTCTCCTCCCTCACCGTAAGCTTAGTTAGTAGGGACACCCAATCAGCCTGAACTCTGTCTGCAGCTCCCAACTCCTAAACTCAAGCAATTCACCAGTAGTCAGGAACACGGCATGTGCCACTATACAGAGGCAGGCTCTCCCTTGATATCGATTACTTAGCAACCTCTCTTCTTTGAGCTTCCCTTCTTCCATCTGTACCACTGTATTTAGACCCTTCTGGCATTAATCTCCTGTCCCCCTCAGTCATTCTCACTCTTTTCCCAAGGCGTTAGGTAGCTAATACAGTCTCCCTCTCCATCCCAGCCATCGCCTAAGTGGACATAACACTGATGTTCCCTGGCCTTCCAGTTCACTGATATCCTGAATGTACCTTTCCTACTTCCCAGCCAACACTCTGAAGTTTTTCTCCCTCATCATTGCCTCTTATCCTTCCACCTCTCCCTCGGTCTCCCTGCTATGTCTGTTCTTTATCCTCACTGAGAACTCTAGTTCCTCAGTGTTTCCCTGTTCCTTCACTGCCTTCTGACTCCACCCTTCTCCCTTCATCCAGCTTTCTGCTCCATCTAGGGAACTAACTAGACCCTCCCCAGCACCCCAAATCCCTTGTGCTGGTGTCAGCCATCCCTGTGCAGACCCCCCCAAGCCTGGGTTGTTCCCACCATCTGACTTCTCTGCTCCACTACCAGGCTGATTGGTTTTATGAGAAATCCATCTTCCATGACATCAACTTTTTTACCTTCACTGTTGCTTAATAGTAATCCTTTTCTTCTTCCTCACTAGACTCAATCCCCACACAGTTCCAGGCTTTCTAGCCCCTCCTAGTATATGTGCTCAATCTCCCTCCATTCCTCTTTCCTTCCTTCCCTTTCTTTCTCCTTCCTTTCGTTCTCATTCTCTCTATCTCTATCTTTTTATCTCTGTCTCTTTTTCTCCTTCCCTTCCTCCCACCCTCCCTCCATCTCTCTCCCCCCCACCCCTCCCTTCTTCCCTTCTTCCCTCCCTTCCTCCCTTCCTCTCTTCTTCCCTGTTTCCCTCCCTCCCTCCTTCCCTGTCTATCTCCCTTCTTCTTTCCCTTCCTCCCTCCTTCCTTCCTTCCCTTCCTCCCTCCCTTTCTCTCTCTCCTTCCTTCCCTCCCCCTCTCTTTCCCTCCCTTTCTCTCTCCTCTCTCTCTCTCTCCCATCTCTCTTATGTCTGTCTCTATTTCTTTGTCTGTCTCTGTCTGTCTCTGTCTCTGTCTGTCTGTCTGTCTCTCTCTCTCTCCCCCGTCTCTCCCATGTCTGTCTCTCTCTCTCTTTCTATTTCTCTTTCTCCTTCTTTCTCTGTCTCGTCTCTCCCTCTCTGTCTCTCTCTCTTTCTCTCTCTCTCCTCTCTCTCTCTCCTCTCTCTACCACCTTCAAAATCCTGATTATCTTTTCATCTGTTCTGTCTCTGAAGTACATGTGGTCCTTCTTTCCTAGGCCAGCACCTGTCCCTATGCTTTCTATCTCATGCCATGCTGTCTCCTCAAGGAGTCATCCCCTCACTGTTCTTCAATTCAGTGACTTCTTATTTGTGTGGGCTCTTTCTCCACTGCCTACAAACATGCCTCAGCCATTCCATTAGCAAGGCTCCTTTGGTCTTATTACCATCCTCTGAAATTATCATCCTGCATCTCTTCTCCTTTTCACAGCCAAATTATAGAAACAGCCATATATATACCCTTTCTTCTTCAGTAAATTGTAATTCCCAATTGTAATCTGATTTCTGACCTTACTGCTCCTTTGAAATTGCTTCTCTAAGGTCATCAATCATCTCTTAAATTAAAAAACGATAGTATTTTCTCAGTCTTCATTCTCTTTGATTGCTTTCAAATGTTTGATGCTGTTATCCTCCTCCTGAATCCTCCTTTCTTTTGCCTTTTGGGATATTGCCCCCCCCCCGGTTCTCCTTCTGTTTCTATAAGCCCTCCTCCTTTGTCTTCTTTACTGAATCATTAGCCATACCTTGCCTTCTAACCATGGGGATCCCTCAGAGCTTTGTCCTAATTTCTTTTCTCCTCTCTCATTACCCCCTTTCTTGTCAATATCAACTTCCCAAGGTTCAGTGATCACCTTAGCAGATCCATCTGTCCAGCCCAAACTTCCTTTATGGAGCACCATTCCCCTCCACCTAGACGTGATCTCATCTCACATGTCAAAAACAGAAGTTACTCTCTCCCTTCCTAAGTCAAACTCTCCATTAAACATTCCTATTTTGTTGAGAGCCTCTCCATCTGTCCAAATCATCCTGGTTCTTAAAGAATCACTCTTGACACATGATGAATTCATGCTTTTTGTAGATGAAGGGAAAGAGCCAGTAGAGAGAGAGATATTTGAGGTGCACGTGAGAAAAGGAGTGATGGATAAAGCAAAATCATGGAGAAGCTGGAAGGGGAAAGGATTTAAAGTTTAAGTGTAAGCCTGTTATCTTAGGCAAGGAGGAGAGTTGCCTCTTCCTCAGAGATGGCAACAGATGATGACAAGAGATTTAAAAGTCTAGAGGAAGGGACTGACATGCTTTCAGTCTTTTCAAGAAATTAGAAAGAAAGGTCAGAAGATGAGAGAGAAAGCTGGGGACTTGAGAAGAGATTTTATTATAGACATTGCATAGAGAGTGCTAGTTAATAAAAGTTGAAAAAAAAAAAAAGGTTGCCATGGAATGGTAGTATCCAAGTGAGATTAGCTAGCACATAAATTCAAAAAGGATCTAATCAGTATATTTTCATGATTTTGGGATTCTAGCCATGTTTGGTTTCTTAAGGAGTTAAGGGGCAGATGTTGGGAGTTATTCAGAAGTGAAAGTTAGAAATCTAGGAATGTCCAAAATTTAAGGGAAAGAGAACATTCCTAAACTGGCTGACCACTGAATGGTCAATATTAAGATCAAGCAGTGAGACAAGTGAGGCCAGAATAATGTAAACAAGCTGGGAAAATGGACAAATCAAGGGACAAAAGATCCTGATAAGGCTGAGAAAAGGGACTCCTGAGAGGAGAGGGATAAGGGAGTGACTGGGTCCTTACCCAGGGCAGAAGATTGTGAGCAGATAAGAAAATCTTACAAGAGTAACAGGCCCCAAAGGGTTATTGAGTGACCCCAGAATGGCAAGAATATGACAGTATCCCGGGAAAATAAGAACCATGACTTCTGCCTCTCTAGTTTCAACTTTAGTGACCATCTGCATTGGAATCAGAAGATATCAGAAGTGCCCATTTCTAGATGTGCTAGAAGTGCTTCATTTAATTAGTAAAATGGATAATAACAAGACAACTTTTCCTGAAATCAGAAATTTGTTCTGTGCACTTGGTATTAAGCCTGTGGTGCAAACTGGGGCATATATAGCATCTCTTTGTCATTTTCTTTTCTTCTCTGTGCCTGTTGTTCTGTAACTATGTTAAGTCTATACCATAAATGTTGTCTTTCTAGAGTTAAAGGTATTTGGAGAAATAGTTATATTCATAATTTTCTGGTAGAATTGCAAATTGGTAGAACAATCTAGCAGTACATTAGAGGAGTTTTAAATATAATCTTAACCCATTAATGGGAATAGAGCCTGAGAATATTATCAAAAGGAAAAAATAACTCAAATATTTATAGCATATTTCTAGCCTAATGCTTGTTATAAATATTTGAACAAATCATTATTATAATTATGAAAAACTGAAAGAACCTAATCATTTAATGACCACACAGTGGCTAAACAAATTATGCTGTAACAATGTAATTTATTAGTGTAACCTATGGAATAGTATAATATAATTCAAAATGACAAAAGAAATAAGGAGAAAACAGATGAGCGGGTTGAAAATAAAGAATGTAAAACCAATGAGTATGCTCCAGCCACAGCTTTAGAAACAGAAAATATATGTACTCATGTAAGGATGCACAAACAAATCCAGAGATTGAAAGGGACAACACAGTAAAAGGGAAAGAACATTTCTGGTCAAGGTGCAGAATGAGACTGCCTTCTCAGGAGTGGCCAGTGTATGGGTAGTAAGAAATGTATAAAAGGGCTACAATTAAACATTTTAAAATGAATAAAAGAAAAGGGAAAATACAGAAGAAAGTACCTATCGACATGTTTCTTTTTTAAAAGTAGCATAACAGAAACTCACAATTTCTTATACAATCCACTTCTTTGTCATATGCTGAAATGTTTGTGTTTGTGAATATTATTAAGTTTCTGCCCCCCAAAAAAGGAATTTTTTTAAGAGGAAGAAAGACATTGCAGTGGCTCTAACAGCCAGAAGAGCTAAGTTTAAATGCCTTCACCTTAGGCAACTCACTGAGCCTTCCTGGGTCTTGGCTCCTCATTAGTGAAATAAAAGAAGTGGACTAGGTGGCTTCTGAAATTGCTTAAATTTCTGGCTTTAGGATTCGAAGAGGTATTTCACCAGTTGTTGCAGAATTCTGAACATTCAAAATCATTTTTAAAATGTTGAGTATAAATATGTTTCAGTTGTTTAAAATTCCCTATAGTATTTTGTTAACTGTGTTTCACATTACTGGACTTCCCTTAGATTAATTTTGTCATGTTCACTGTTGTTATTTTTCATTTGTGGGAAAGTCTCTTTGGTTTTTTATCCATTCATTTAACAATGTTTAATGCCTTTTATTTAAAATGCCTTTGTCCAGGACATACAAAGTTAAAGTCATTCAGAGCACTTTTCAGTCCTTTAGCAGCGTAGAAAAAACTGGATTTAGTTTCTACCTAGCAAGAATTAGACAACTTCAAGGGTCAGCTTCTTCCTAAGAATACTTCCAGACTTGGAGAATTCCTGCTGCTCTTCCTCACTCCCCACTGTTGGTTGGCAAAGTCCCTGAAAGCAGCTCAGTGAGGAAGCCCACCGCTTTCCTAGGGATCTGACACACCCATGCCCAACAACTGAATTCAGGAGATTGCCTTTGTGACCACTTGATGGGGACAAAGTGGCTAGTTTCACATCTGTATAGTAATCACTGTGCTGCACACATGCATAGTAGGTGCTTGAACAATATTTGCATAAATGTACAAAAGGAAAAGAAACAAGTCATCCTCGAAGTAATAAAGAATACCCTGGACATTTCAATGTCCATTGAGTCAGGAGAAAATGAAGTTTGGATAAGAAATAACCCTGGAAAACCCTATAAATAGAGATGCAGCTTACTCTTACTCCATACAATATTCCCTAAATAGTTTCCTAGATCTAAAGCTGGTAGATTTCTCAGAAATCATTTAGTTCAGCCCCTGACCCTCCATGTTATAGTTGAGGAAATGGGCTGCAGGGATTGTAATTGACCCAAGTCACAGAAGGAGTCAAGATTTAAATTTCTTTGACCATAGAATCAGGGCTGTATCTGCCTTACTGGGCATTAGGAAGGAACAAAGCAAAGTTCTGTGTAAGGAAAGGGGTAAGATTCCCTCCAGGAAATCTTCATGGAAGAGGCAACTTTTCAAGAATAAGGAAAAGGTTAAGAGATGGAGAGGTAGGAGAGGACCAGAGTGACCAAAGGCCTAGAAGAGGGAAAGCACAGCTAACCAAGTACTTGTCAATACCTTTAGTCATTGGAATCATTGGGACATGGCTGGCTGTTTTCTGTTTGAATAATGCTTGAATTCTCTCCCCCACCCTCTTCCCTTTAGCACTGGTTTCTGATCCAAGGGATAGAAGGGGTGAGTCGAAAACATTTCTTATTCCCAAAATTGTTGTGACTCGAGCTTCCACCGAGACGGTTCATACTATATCACCAGATGACGATGTGCAAAAGACCATAAAGGACCAGACTGACTACGGTCCTTACTACCGGCACAGAAATCCCAGCACTGTGGATGCGTACACTAAAAGTAAGCCTGACGGTCCAAAACGTAAATCATTCATGTAATGATCCTCTGAGATGCCTTCTTTGGAAACTAGCTGCAGCTTTTCTGTCTCTTCTCTGGCAAGCAACCTCCGCCTCACTTCTCCCAGGGCCACAGGCAGTTTGGAGGAGACCAGGAATAACTCCTTGGAAAATGAACTGGGAAGCTTTGTTTAAATAAACTCAAATAAATAAATGAATTTTGAAAGTTGATGAATTGGTAATGAGGCAATATGGAAATGAGAGATCCCCAAACTTGTATCTAATAAAGTAAAAAGTCTTTCATTATACTTTTTGAGGGGAAAAATTCCAATGGTAAATATACCAGTAATCAGATTCCAGATTTAGAGTAATGCAATCATTATTCTGATTGGAAAAAATGGGGATGTGTTTTGAGTTTAAAAAAATTTAGTTTGAAGAAGCCATCATAAAACTTCTTTAAATGGCTCTGTATAAATGTGTTGACTCAGTGTGGGAACACCTAATATGTGTAGTTCCAAGTAACAAGAATTGGTTTCAGTTGTGGGATCTCAGGGGAAACTTGAAGGAAACTCTTCAAAGTTATTTCAACTCTCTTGGCTGGAAATCCATCAGAGAAAAGCAATCTTTGACCATGCCAAAATGTAGGAACTTTAAGATCTGATATAATCAGTTTCAGTTATTTTTACTAGCATGTTAGAGCCAGAAACAGCACTTAAAAGCTGGCATCACAAAGAAGCTAGCCAAGAAAATGAGCAAAACTCTGTAATTGACAGTTCAAAAACAAAAAAAGTTAAAAGTTTCCCCATAAGCCAAGGTTAGATCAAGCAATTAGAGATAACTGTTGCAATTTAGTTGGTAGAAAGGTACTCAATTTAGACATAGGTATTTATGGACCTGTAAATATTACTATGTAAAGAATCCTTTAGAATGATGTGGGTTAAAATTCCTTCTATGACACAGATATGGTGCTGATAGCTAAACCAGGTAGGGAGAAAACTGAGAAAGAAAACTATAGGCCCATTTCCCTAATGAATATTGATGCAAAAATTTTGAATAAGATTTTAGCAACAAGATTACAGAAAGTTATCCCCAGGATAATACACCATGACCAAGTAGGATTTACACCAGGAATGCAGAGCTGGTTCAATATTAGGAAAACTATTAGCATAATCAATTATATTAATAACCAAATTAACAAAAACCATATGATTATCTCAATAGATGCAGAAAAAGCCTTTGATAAAATCCAACACCCATTCCTATTAAAAACACTGGAGAGTATAGGAATAAATGGGCTTTTTCTTAAAATGATTAGTAGTATCTACTTAAAACCTTCAGCAAGCATCATATGTAATGGAGTCAAACTAGAACCATTCCCAATAAGATCAGGAGTGAAACAAGGCTGCCCACTGTCACCATTATTATTTAATATTGTCTTAGAAATGTTAGCTTTGGCAGTAAGAGAAGAAAAAGAGATTAAAGGAATTAGAGTAGGTAATGAGGAAACCAAATTATCACTCTTTGCAGATGACATGATGATATACATAGAGAACCCTAAAGACTCAACTAAAAAACTACAGAAACAATTCACAACTTTAGCAAAGTTGCAGGATACAAAATAAATCCACATAAATCATCAGCATTCTTATATATTACCAATAAAGTTCAGTAGCAAGAGATACAAAAAGAAATTCCATTCAAAATAACTGTTGATAGTATAAAATATTTGGAAATTTATCTGCCAAGGGAAAGTCAGGAACTATATGAACTAAACTACAAGACACTTTCCACACAAATAAAATCAGACCTAGTCAATTGGAAAAACTTAAAATGCTCATGGGTAGGCCGAGCGAATATAATAAAAATGACAATACTACCCAAACTAATCTACTTATTTAGTGCCACCAATCAAACTCCCAAGAAATTATCTTACAGATCTAGAAAAAATAGTAGCAAAGTTCATTTGGAAGAACAAAAGGTCAAGGATTTCAAGGGGATTAATGAAAAAAAAAGGCTGACAATGGTGGACTTGCTATACCAGATCTAAAACTATATTATAAAGCAGCAGTCATCAAAACCATTTGGTACTGGCTAAGAAATAGAGTAGTCAATCAGTGGAATAGGATAGAATCACAAGACAAACCAGGCAAGAACTATAGCAATTTAGTCTTTGATAAACCCAAAGACCCCAGCTTTTGGGATAAGCACTCACTATTTGACAAAAACTGCTGGGAAAATTGGAAACTAGTGTGGAAGAAATTAGGACTTGACCCACATCTAACACCACATACCAAGATAAGATCTAAATGAGTTCATGATCTGGATATAAAGAGTGATACTATAAGTAAATTAGAGGAACGTAATATAGTTTACCTCTCAGACCTACGGAGATGGAATAAATTTATGTCCAAAGAACTGGAACTCTTAATTGAAAACCAGATAGATAACTTTGACTATATTAAGTTAAAAAGTTTTTGTACAAACAAAACCAATGCAGTCAAGATTAGGAGGGAAGCAATAAATTGG
>JAJPUD010004906.1:149306-178646 GCA_023553655.1 Myrmecobius fasciatus | reverse complement strand
TTTTTTTTTCAAATAGGTCCTTTATCTTCTATCTAGCAGGCCTTAAAAAGAGCACTAGGTTTGGAGGCAGAGCAAGAGTCAATAACCATTTATTAAGAGCCTACTACATGACAGGCACCAAACCAAGTGCCAAGAATACAAAGAAAGACATCAGACTGGCCCTGCTCTTATGATGCTCTAAGTTGAAAGGGGGAGACAACAGATAAAAAGAAGCTGAAAAAGTGTTGGGGGTGGGAGTTGCCTTCTAGCAACTGGAGTGAGAAATGATCTGAGGGAATGATGAATTTCTAGAGAAGATAAAGTCTAAGAAAGCAGCTGGATGCTAAAGGATGAGAATTTTCTGAATATTCTCCTTAAATTATAGAGGATCTGAGAAAAGTTCCCTAAAGTTCATTACCACCTTGACCTTCTCCAATCAAAGAAGGAGGAACTCCAAGGACAAGAGATATGAGGTTTGAGTTTCAGAGTCGATTTTATCATGCACATTAAAGTAGTTTTGGAGATAATAAAGCCTTGTACCTTGGATAACCCAAGCTCTAGGGCACATCCCACCAACCTAGCAGAGAAGTACACAGGGATAAACTCATCAGATTTGGAGGATAGCTTGATGGATCTGCTTTCTTGAAGATCTGATGTGTTTTTAACTTAGTTTATAAATCATAGATGCTAGATCAGGAGGGGTCTTTAGAACATATCACCTACTTGGATTATTGTAATTGCCTCCAACATTTTTTCCCACCTCCCTATTTTACTTGTTTCAATACTTTGTCTTTTACATGTTGTCAGGTTAAAATTCCTTATGAGTGAATCAAAGCATGTAGCTCCTGTGTGCAGGGCCTCAAAAAGTCGCTATTTCACATTCTACTATAGGACAGCTCTCATTAGGAAGTCTTGCTTTCATCAAGTTAAAATCTGCCTCTATAGTTTCCATCTATTGTTATTTTTTCTTTCCTTGAATCAAAGTAGCGCAGCTCTACCACTTCCTCTACAAAACAGGCTTTCAAAGGCTTAAAGGCAAATTTCATGTCTCCCCTATAACTCTTCTTTCTTTTTCTTTTTGGCATAGCTAACTGATTTGCCCAGGGTAACTCAAGTAAGTAAGTGTTAAGTGACTGAAGCTGCATTTGAACTTGGGTCCTTCTGACTTCAGTGCTCTATCCACTTAGCTGCCCCTTATATGTTTTCTTCTTTAAGATAAACAGCCTTTGTTCCTTCAATTGTTCTCTTCTACTTTGATCTCATTTTACTATTCTAGTTATCTCCTTTTGGATACACTCTAGTTTGTCAGTCATAAAATGTGACTTTCAAAAATGTGTGCAACATTCTTGTTGTAGAGCAGAATACAGTGAGATTGTTAACTTTTTGAGTTTGACCATTTTGAGTCTGTCATCTTATACTTACAAGGTTAATTTTTTGAACCCAAATGTGACTTTGCATTTATTTTTTATATTTCAGCTTATTATACTCAGACCTATGATCTAACCTATCAAGATCTTTTTTTAAATGTCTTGAATATGTTTTATAGTGTCAGTCACATCCCCCTCCATCTTTGCATCTCCTGAAAATTCGTGAAGCATACTATCTAGGCTTTCCTCAAAGTAAACTGAAACAAATGTTAAACAGCCCAGAGCCAAGGGCAGATTTGGGGTTCTATACTAGAAGCTTCTCTCTAAGTTAATATTAAGCTGTTAATGACTATTCCTTCAGTCTAATTACTTAATTAGTTAGAAATCCAACTGGCTGTCCTATTGTTGAGCACATGCTTTCCTAAGATCCAGGAATGCTATGTCGACATCATTCCCAAGTCTTTTGGGTTTAGTCTGATTTGTTTTGTTTTGTTTGGAGATGTTTTGTTTTGTATTTTTTGTTTTGGACAACATAGTAACTCTTTCAAAAAAAGGAAATGAGATTAAACTGGCATGATCTGTTCTTGAAGAAGCCATTATGGCTCTTCATCATTTCACTTTAAGAGTGCTCATAAACTTTGCTTTTAATATGTCCTTTTCACACACACACACACCCCAAGTGAAGAAACTGAGAGAAGTCATTTGCCAAAGACTATACAAGTTTGAAGAGTCACAGCTAAGATGAAAAACCAATGCTTTTATCTGAATAGAACTCCCCTCTATAGACCTTTAATAGTCCAAATCTCCTTCACCACTATATTACACTCTTTCACTACTCTTTCTATTGTGCCACAGACTGATCAATTTGGCAAAGAGTAGCAAGATTGCATAGTAGAAATAATAGCTTACTTTTATAGAACTCTTTAAGTTTACAAAGAATCTCACCCAATATTCACAGAAATCCTGTGGAGTAGCCATTATTACTTGCCCCATTTTACAGATAAAGAAATTGCAGTTAGTAGTTCTCTGAGGTGCAACTAAAAACTAGATCTTTTTTACTATAAGTTCAGATCCACTGTTCCTTTCAATGAACTTGGTTTGGAAACCAAACTTTTTCACTTGTAACTTGTATGACCTTACACATGTCCCTTCCCTTCTCCAAGTTCCAGCTTTCCCAATAGCAAAATGAATACAATAATCTCTTTCCTCTCAACAACTTTATGAGATTGTAGAACTCAAAAGAGATAACTTATATGAAAGTGCTATATAAACTGTATAGTACTATAGAATAACAAAGTTATAATAATAACTAGCAAATAGTGTTTTAAAATTTGCAAAGCATCTCCATTTTGCAGATGAAAAACTGAGAAAAGTTAAGTGACTCACTTAGCTATTAAGTCTGAGGCAGGATTTGAAACTGGGACTTCTTGATTCCAAGCCCTAGCTGTCTATAGAGAGAAAAAGATAAGAAATTATCATCATTACCAATATCATTAGGTGTCCATTGCCATTTTGGACAAGGTGAGAAAGAGTCTTGGTCCTTCCTGAATAGTAGAAAGCATTTACTTGGCTCTGGCTCCTTATTAACTGGGTCCCTTATTCAATTATTGCCAAATCATCCAGCAATCTGGGACACTGTAGCTGTCACACAAGTCTGGAACAGCTTTAGAGCAGCTCATCACTATTGCCCCCAAACTCCTTGGACCATCAGGAAAAGGCAGAAGTGAGAACAGCACCTTATTAAACAGCTTGTGTCTCTGGGTACCTGCAGAAAACTGCAAAGAAGGCATACTGATTCTGTCTCCCCAAATGGAGACAAATGCCTCCTTCTAACACAGATGGAGACTGCAGGATATTTCTACCAGTATTGTACCAGGAACTTACACCCTCAGAATATAAAGAAAATGCACAAACATAGGCCCTGTTTTTCAAAGGTGTGTGTCAGCTTTTGGAAAGCACTGGAAAAACCAAAAGTCTTAGGAATGAATCTTGCTATACTTAGTTATCTTTCTGCTTCTTGATTTGTTCTTTTTTAACCTTATATCCTTGATCCTTCCCTTCTGGACGCTCAGACTTTCTCCCTAGGTCTCCTCTGAAAAACATGTCATGTTTTGTCTTCCATCACCAGCTGACTTTTGAGTCATGAGCATGTGTGGCTAGAGGAACAAGAGCAAAATGGAAGCATGACACATTTATCCAAGGAAACCAAGAGGAAAAAACAACCTCTAGGAAAATGATCCCAGTTATTTCAGGGAAAAATGTTTCCAAGAAAAGACTTGAATTAACTGGATAACCATACAGCTTTCTACTTCTGGAAGAGACATCAAGGTACAAAATGTCAAAGCTGAAAGGATCTTTAGAATATAGAATGGCAGAACTGGGAGGGACCTTAGAACACTTAATGTCAGAGAAGGATATTATGGAACACAGGATATCAGAGCTAGAAGTGATCTTAGAATCCATCTAGTACTATTTCCTTACTTCCCCCATTTTAAAGATGTGGAAACTGAAATCCAGAAAAGGAAATTACTTCCTCAGGTGATGACAGAGCCCCTGAAAGAATCCAGGGCGCCTCATTTCCAGTCTTAACTCTCTGAAACTATGGATCTCCAATCTAAGCTGGGCTACATAAAGTTTTCATGCCTTTGATCAAAACCATTCTTCTTCTTCTTCTTCTCTTTCTCCTTCTCCTTCTCCTTCTCCTTCTCCTTCTCCTTCTCCTTCTCCTTCTCCTTCTCCTTCTCCTTCTCCTTCTCCTTCTCCTTCTTCTTCTTCTTCTTCTTCTTCTTCTTCTTCTTCTTCTTCTTCTTCTTCTTCTTCTTCTTCTTTTTTTTCTAGCTAATATCAAGTTCATAGAAATGAGGCTGCCTGCATTCTCATATCAAGTTGTAGGCAAATCTCTTATTAATATGGATTAGAAAGTATGGATCTTGGTGACAAAGTCATAAATAATCTGCCACTTACCTACAGGACCATGGCTTGTTTGCTTGATGGGTAATTGATGTCGATAGTAGAGGATGTCCATGAACTTGGAATTGTGTTGTTTACCTGCCAGGGACCTTGAATGTGCAATTCTCTAACTTAGTCACAGAGGTATAGATTACAAGCACAGTATGAGTATTGTCAAGGGACATAAATTACAGCAATTAGAATTAGCTGGAGGAGAGAGAGTGATGCATTATTAATTGGTTCGGTCATTAAAGGGCTGTAGAGAACCTGAAAGAGATATAGTGTCAATACCGAAGGGCCACAAGTGACAAGCAGACTGTGAGCAAAGACCAGTGATGGCACTCAGAGCCAGGATCATTAACACGGACGATTATGCAGAGCTTAACAATGCCGTGGGTAGAATGAAATTCATACCAACATGGTAACAATATGTTAAAATGGAAATTTTATTATTTTTCGGAAGCAGTAATTTTCAGATGACTACTTCAGGGAAGAAAAGAGTATAAATGATTACCTTCTCAGGAACTTGTAGCATTTCCTTGGGAAGATGGAGGGGGAGAAGCAACAGCCCAGCAACCTGGTTAATTTGAATGGAAAATGAGTGTTTTATAGAGTAAACATTACAAAGATTATAATAATCGGGGCTGATGTAAAGATGAATAAATCTTACCATATTGACGAATAACATTTAATTAAGAGAATCTTTATGCTATGAAAACAAAGTGTTGCTGGTCTCATGCAGAGAAATATGGCACTGTGAATAATAAGAGGCTCATTGTAATGCAGCTGTATATCAACCACTTAATTATTCATAAACTTCCCAGTGACTGGGCTTCACCTATTTTGAGCTAATTCTCTTTTTCTTTTTTAAACTCCAAATACTACTTGTCTTATTTAATGAAACAGTTAATTCATTGTACTGTAAGTATAGATAAAAAAAAACCAAGAGGCATGTTGTCCTCTCAAGGAATTTTAATAATTGATTTGCCCAGAACGTTAACTGTAAGTACTGAAGTTATTTGCACAGAGATATGTGTGCATGTTTATTCCAGCTTTTAACAGAAGCATGGCTCTATAGAATGGCACCCAGAGTGAATGTGAATTGCCAAGGAGCTCCTCCACTCAAGTCAGGCATCCCTAACTCAAGTCCTCAGCTCCTAAACCACCTTTGCCCTTGCCTCCATGGCTTCTAGACCTCCTGAGATCTTCAGAGTCTCTTCTTAGCTGTCTCTGTCCTTTAGATTGTTGGGGTTGGTCAATCCTGAGACACAGACTTAGCAACTTATGCAACAGAGTACCTTGCTGAACATCCCTTTATCAATTGAATCAAATTAAGATTCTTATTCAGTCTGCCCCAGAATGGGCCCCTGCAATGTCCTCTGACCACTAATCCTCCCCTGAATCACCAGGTCCATACTGGACATTCTCTTCCAAAGATAGGTCAAATCAACATGTCCAAAACAGAACTCTTTATCCTTTCCCTTAAGTTCTCCCTCAATCCCCACCAAACTTCCCCCTTTCTTTCCACCATCCTTCTAGTCTTCCAGGTTCAAAATTTCAGTATTATTCTGGACTTCTCCATCTCTCTCACTCTACAAATACAATCAATCGCCAAATATTGCTATTTCTACTTTCACATCTCTCAAATCGGACCACTTCTCTCCACTCATGCAGCTACCGTTTTAGTTCAGGTCCTAATCACCTCTTGCTTACATTATTGCAGCAGCTTCCTAATTGGTCTCTTTATTTCAAGTCTCCCTCCCATTTCAGTCCTTCCCACAAATTGATGTCAAAATGAATTTCCCCAAATACATTTCTGACCATGTGACTTTTCTCATTCAACTCCACTAGCTTCTTTAAAAAAATTATTTTTGGCAAGGCATTTGGGATTAAGAGTCACACAACTAGTTATTAAGTGTTAAATGTTTAAGGGTAGATTTGAACTCAGCTCCTCCTGACTCCAGGGTTGATGCTCTATCCACTGTGATATCTAGTTGTGCTATCTCTACTGGCTTCTTGTTGATTCTGGGATAAAACAGAAAGTCCCGGGGCAGCTAAGTGGCCCAGTGGTTCTAGCACCAGCCCTGAAGTCAGAATGACCTGTGTTTAAATATGGCCTCATACAACACTTCCTGACTGTGTGACCCTGGGCAAGTCACTTAACCCCAATTGCCTCAGCAAAAACAAACAAACAGCAACAAAAGCTCCTATGTTTAGTTGTTAAAAACCCTTTGTGACCTGGCCAGATTCACTGGATATTCCTGTCTGTCCCACACAGTCACTTTTCCTTTCCTCTGTTCCTGCATCTCTCCTTTCCATGCCTTCACATTGGCTCACATGCCTGAAATGCACTCCCCTTTTGTCTCTGCTCCATAGTGTCCCTCTCCTCTAAGATTCAACTCAAGGACCGATTTCTGCATGGAGTCTCTTCTCTGATTCCTCCCTCCCCCACTGCTAATGCCCTCCTTCCAAACCATTTAGAATTTTTGAACATATTTGTATTTGTTCACTTTATGTTGTATCTATTTTATATAATATACATAACATATTTTATATATATATATATATATTATATTATATTATATAACACGTTCTTGTGGTTGCCTCCATCAGAAAGTGCTTCTTGTCTGAAGGGACTGCTTCATTTTTGATATCTGTGTCCCTACACCCTAATACAGTGCCTGGTATAGAATAGGTGTTTAATAAAAGCTGTCTGATTAGTTGGACTGATCCAAAGTCAGAGGGAACTTCTTGCTTATCAAGGTAATCCATTTGGCTTTTAAATAGCTCTTATCATTAGGAAATCTCCCTGGTCATTAGCTTTAAATCTGCTTCTCTGCAACTTGGACCCATGGTTCCTAGTTCTATCCTCTGGGACTCTACTATTCATAGTCAGGCTGCAACCTGTCTTACTTGATCTCACAATGCTTTCATCTACATACTCAATAGTCATAATGTACTTTTCACTGTCCCTATAAATATCCCACTCTTCCACCTCCATGCGTTTTCTTGTTCCGTTCCTGAAACCTTGACCGCCCTCCCACCTCTACCCATTTCTGCCTGTTATAATTCTATTCATCTTTGAAAGCCCTGCATATGTTAGCTCCACTGCAATGAGTTCCTTGGTTATTCCTCCATAGTACCTTGTATTGCCTTTGGTTTGTATCTATCCAATGCTCTTGCATTTTGATTTTTACTTAATTATATAATCGTTGTGGTCCTATTTGACCAGAAACTTAATGAGGGTAGGGGGTGTGTTTTACTTAATTGTTTCTCTCTCCTAAGGTCTAGAACAGTGTTCTGTAAATCTCAAGGTTAAAGAAATAGTTTTTATTGAATTTAAGTAGTATCTTTAAAATAATCTTTCTTTTCACCTAAGAAAAGGGGCATATTGGGGCAGCTTGGTGGTGCAATAGTAAAGCATTTATCCTAAAGACAGGAAGTTGAGTTCAAGTCCAGCTTCAGACATTTACTAGCTGTGTGGTCCTAAATAAATCCCTTAACCCCAACTGCTTCCAAAAAAGAGGGGAGATAGGCATTATTTGTAATGGAGAGAAGCTGCATTCACTCACAATAAGATCAGGGGTGAAACAAGGATACCCATTATCACCACTATTATTCAATATTATACTAGAAATGTTGGCTTTAGCAATAAGAAAAAAAGAGAAGGAAAACAAAAAAGAGACACTGTGACATAGGAAAAAGAACCCTCCAAATGGGAGTCAGGAGACTTGGGTTTAAGTGCTAGTTGAGCCCTTCACCAGCTGGATGATATTTAAAAAAAACAATAAAGAAACATTTAAGCAAAAAAATATGCAGTTAAACTAAATTCAATTCAACTATCATTTATTAAGCCCTTACTATGTGCAGCTAGATAGCACAGTGTATAGAACACTACATTTGGAGTCAGGAAGACCAGAGTTTAAATGTGACTTCAGAATCTTAATAATAGGTGATGCTGCACAAGTCACTTACCCCTTTTGCCTCAGTTTACTTATCTGTAAAATGAGCTGAAGGAGGAAATGACAAACCAATAACATTGTCAAAAAAAAACTTGAAATAGGGTCACAAAGAGTCAGACACAACTGGAAAGTGATTGAAAGACATGGACAAAGTATAGTACTTAGATGCTGGAAAATACAAAGAAAAAAATGAAACCATCCCCTCCCTCATGGAACTTATTTTCTACTGGGTGGGTGGTCTTCAAAATCCCTTCTAGCTCCCACACAACATAATCACACTACCTACCACTAAAGTGTCTGATCCAATTAAGAGCTCATATGTTTCTGGGCTAGTGCATCATGTGGGTGGGAAATGAAAGTGATTTTATTGATACCACAACTCACTGAAACCCTTGAGTTTGGGTGCGAAGCTGTTGGTAATCTTGATAAGTCTATCTCATACAGTAACAGGAATAAGAATCATCTGGGATATTGGCTCAAATTAAGAGCTCACAAATTTGCATAGATATGTATCATATATTTTCTTACAGATTCTTGATTTATTGCCTTTTATAGTCTCTTTGGCCATGTGGGAAGAAGCAAATGTCTGAATTAGGAAGAGACAGCAGAGCTGCCTAAATTGGCAAATCTGCTCATAGTGTTTAAAAAAACATCATCATGGAAACTTATGCCATTGGCATAAGCAGAGATTAATTACTTCCCCATTGAATCATAGAATCACAGGAAGGACCTCAGAGATGATCTAGTCCAATATCCTCATTTTACAGAGAAGGCAACTGAGGCACAAAGAAGGGAAATAGTGAGCCCAAAGTCACACACACAGAAAGTTAGATAGAATTACAAACCAAGTTACTATGTATAGGAGTTTAAACTGCTTCTAACTTAGAGATCCTCTTGTCCAACTCCTTAGTTTTTCCAGAGGGAAAAACTGAAACCTTAAAAAGAGATATGGTCTCCCCAAAGTCATATGAGTTATAACTGGTAAGGTTGAGATTCAAAACTCAGAACCAAAATTTTAAAGACTAGACATCAGCATCAATATAAGCTTCATGGGGTCCTCATGTACAAGACTGAACAGATGTTCAAGGGTATCCTAATTTCTGCTTAGAATGCCATAGCCTATATCCTCTAACACAGAATGCCATCTGATTCTAAGGCCTGGCTTAGCAGGGATTGGCTTCTTATAATATAAAATCCAAAATACCCCCTTTACTGATATAAAATATGTGGTGGGAAAAGCACAGGATTGGGTATTTGGTGACCTGAAATCAAGTCCTAGCTTTGCTCCTGACACAGTTTCCCTGAAAAATGAGATGGATCAGGCAATATTGATAACTTTCATTTAAATGGAACCTCACTACTTCACACCACTCAAATTGGCTAAGATGATAAGAAAAATAATCTTAATGTTGGAGGGGATGTGGGAAAACTAGGACACTGTTGCACTATTGGTGGAATTGTGAACTGATCCAACCATTCTGGAAAGCAATTTGGAACTCTGCCCAAAGGGCTATAAAACTGCATACCTTTTAATCCAGCAGTGTCACTATTAGGTCTCTATCCCAAAGAGATCATAAAAGAGGGAAAAGGACCCACATATGCAAAAATATTTGTGATAGCTCTATTTGTAGTAGCAAGGAATTGGAAAATGAATTTATGCCCATCAGTTGGGGAATGGTTGAATAAGTTATGTATGTAAATGTAATAGAATACTATTATTCTATAAGAAATGATAAGCTGGAGGATTTCAGAAAAGCCTAGAAAGACTTACATGAACAGATGCTGAGTGAAATAAGCAGAACCAGGAGAACATTATACATAGTAATAACAAGATTACATAATGATCAACTGTGAGGGACTTGACTCTTCTCAACAATGTGGTGATTCAAGGCAATCCAATGATGGAAAATGCCAGTCACATCCAGAGAGAACTATAGAGACTGAATGTGGATTGAAGCATAGCATTTTCACTTTTTTGTTTGCTTTTTCTTTCTCATGTTTTTCCCCTTTTGGTCTGATTTTTCTTTCCCAGCATGACAAATATAGAAATGTGTTTAAAAGGATTGTACATGTTTAACTTATAGCATATTGTTTGCTGTCTCAGTCAGGAGGAAAGGAATGGATGAAAGGAGAAAAAATTTGGAACACAAAATGTTATAAAAATGAATGTTGAAAACTATCTTTACATGTATTTGGATAAATAAAATACTACCGAGGGGAAAAAAGATTAAGAGGAGAAAAAAATGAATAATATCTCCAAGCTCATATTTTGTCCATCATAACTATATAACTTAGGTTATGCAAGTATTATTATTCCCATTGTATCGGTGAGGGAATTTGAGACTCAAAGAGAAACGACTTGCCCAGAATTACACAGGTAACAACAGCAGTCAAGATTCAAACCCAAGACTCTTAATTTGAGGTCCAGCATTTTTACCATTGCTATATGCTATTGCAAATGACTTAGACTACTTAAGCTTCCAATCTCAGCTGAAGTCCCAGCTGCCCTAGAAAACAATTCTGTCTCTTTTTCGCATTTACTAGCATTTTTCCAATTACATGTAAAGATAGTTTCAAACATTTGTTTTTGTAAAATTTTGATTTCCAAATTTTTCTCTTTCTCTTCATTCCCTGCCCTCTCCCCAAGATGAGAAGTAATCTGATAAAGGCTATACATGTACAATCATATCAGTCATATTTCCATTTTATTCATGTTGTGAAAGAAATAATCAGAACAAAAGAGAAAAACCATGAGAAAAAAAAAGTGAAAATAATATATTTCAATCTGCATTCAGTCTGCATAATTCTTTCTCTGGATGTGCAAGACATTTTCCATCACAAGTTTTCTAGAATTGCCTTGGATCACTGTATTGCTGAAAAGAGTAAAGTCAATCATAGTTGATCATCACATAATGAGCATATCTATCTTGAAGATCTTATTCTCTGAAGTTCTATAGCACTTCTGCTCAGCCACATAATACTTTACTGTTGCTAAGTATTCTTAATTCTGTCTCCCCAAAGAATCTATTTCTTGTATGATCCTATCAATTACCCACTTCTCTCATCTCTGGTTCTTCTGATTCTCCTTCTACATGTCTGACCATGCCTTCTCACTCTCCTTTGCCGGATCTTCATCCAGGTCACTAATCATGGATGTCCTCCAAGCTCTGTCCTTGGTCCTCATCTTCTGTACAATTTTGCTTGCTTATGTCATTACTCCTGTGAATTCAATTATCATCTCCATGCTGATGATTCTCATATCTATTGATCTAGCCATGTTTTCTCTCCTGAGCTGCAGCCTGTCATTGGATATCTTGAACTGGACAAACCACAATCCTCTTAAACTCAACACATCCAAAACTGACCTCATTGTCTTTCAGCCCAAACCACCTTCTCTGCCTAACTTCCTTTTTAGCATTAAGTGTACCACTCTCCTTCTAGTCACCCAGGCTCCTCACTCTCACTCCTCATCTCTGATACATTGTCGGATCTTGCTGTTTCCTCCTTCACTTTGCTTGTATGTTCCCCTTTCTCTTCTCTGACACTACCTCCACCTGGCACAAGCCTTCATCACCTGATACCTTGACTGTTGAGCCTTCTAGACAGTGTCCCTGCCCTTCTCCATTCCACTTTCCATTCGTTTGTCAAATTGATCTTCCTTAAGCTCAGGTCTGATTATGTCACCGCACCAACCACTCAAGAACTCCAGTAGCTCCTTATTACCACCTGGATCAAATATAAAATTCAATTATTGGCTTTTAAAGCCCTTCTTAACTTAATCCCTTTTAGCCTTTTCATTCCTCCTACACTTAGTCCCCTTTCATAGTCTGCAATTCACTGACCCTGACCTCCTTGCTGTTCCTTCCACAAGACATTCCATCTCCTGACTTTCGGCATTTTCAGGGTCTGCTCCATACCTAGAATTATTTCCCTCCTCCTCTCTGCCTCTTGGTTTCCTTGGCTTCCTTCAAGTCTTGGCTAAAGTCCCACCTTCAGCAAGAAGCCTTTCCCAGTCTTTCTTAATGTTGATGCCTCTCTGGGGCAGCTAGGTGATGCAGTGGATAGAGTACCAGACCTGAAGAGAGGAGGACCTGAGTTCAGTTCCAGCCTCAGACGCTTAATACTTCCTAGTTGTGTGACACTGGGTAAGTCATTTAAATCCAACTGCCTCACAAAAAAAAAAAAAAAAAAAAAATGAATACAATCTTGGTGCCTCCCCCTCTGAGATTATCCTCAGTCACCAACTTTCTTTGTATCCCCAGAGTTTATCACAGTGATTAGTATACAATAGGTGTTTAATAAAGTCTTGTTCACTGACTTACTAATTAGGCTCTCTAAGCACAGGATTAGGTATTTAGCAGGCTTGTGGACATGATGACTTAGTTGTTCAGGACTCTTATGAAACTAACATTTTGCCTTCACCCAAGAAACCTTATATTAGCCCCATTCTTTCAAAAGAGTAAATTGGCCAATTAAGACAGCTGGGATAAGGAAAGCTTTAAAAAAAAAAAAAGACAATGCAGAGCTAGACCCCAAACAGGTTCTCTGAGAAAGCAAACTGTTTTTTGGCTCCCATTAAGAACAAAATGGCATTTCTAGTCATATGAAAAAGTTCTGTAAATCACTATTGATTAGAGAAATGCAAATTAAGACAAATCCATGACAGAAAAAGATAATGATAAATATTGGGAGGGGATATGGGAAAACTAGCATACTAAGGCATTGTTGGTAGAGTTGTAAAATTTGGAACTACACTCAAAGGGCTATAAAACTGCATATTTTTTGATCCAGCAATCTCACTACTGGGTGTGTATTCCAAAGAGACAATAAAACAAGGGAAAGGACCCATGTGAAAAAAAATGTTTGTAGCAGCTCTTTTTATAGTGGCAAGGAACTGGAAATTTAGTGGATGCCCATTAGTTGGAGAGTGGTTGAATAAGCTATGACATATGAAGGTGATGGAATATTATTGTTCTATGAGAAATGATAAGCAGATTTCAGAAAAGCCTAGAAAGTCCTATGTGAAATGATGCTGAGTGAAGTGAGCAGGATCAGGAGAACATTTTACACGGTAATGAGATTATGTGATGATTAGCCATGATGGACTTGGCTTTTCTCAACAATGTAGTAATTCAAGGCAACTCCAATGGACTTGAGATGGAAAATACCATTCACATCCAGAGAAAGAACTATGGAAACTGAATGTGAATCAGAGCATAATATTTTCACCTTTTTTTGTTGTTTGTTTTTTCTCATGTTTGTTTCCTTTTTGGTCTGATTTCTTGCACAACATACGAATATGGAAATATGTTTAAAAGTATTACACATATTTAATCTAGAAAGATGAGGAGGAAAAGGAGAAGGAAGAAGAGGAAGCATAGTGTATAACAAGCCAAGTCTGGAATTGGTAAGACTTATCTTCCTGTGTTCAAATGTAACCTCAGACATTTACTTGCTGTGTGACCTTGGAAAAGTCACTTAAGCTATGTTTGCCTCAGTTTCCCTCATCTGCAAAATGAACTAGAGAAGGAAATGGCAAACTACTCCAGGATTTTTGGCAAGAAAACTCCAAATGGTCACAAAGAGTCAAATGTGACTGAAAGGATAGAATAACAATAATAAATTTATGATGTAGACAGAGTGAATAAAGAAATCTCTCTCACTTCTTGACAAGCATTTTACAATTAATGTGTAATAATGTTTCCTTCCCAAGGAACCAGAGAGATGTTCTGGATCCTGTCACTGGAGGGATTAAATATAGAGGTGTATTGGGAATAGGGGCACATGGGTTCTAATCCTGGCTGCACCACAAATTGTCTGCGACTATGAACAAGATCCTTCCTAGAATCACAAAATTACAAAAGACCTCAAGGCCTTCCAAGATCACCTGAACCTAAACAACAATTACTTCTTCAATATCCTTTGATAAAAGCGTCATCCAACTTCTGCTTGAAGACTTCCAGCAAGAGGAAGCTTGTGAGGCAGTCCATTCTACTTCTGGACAGCTCTAACTGTTAGGACATTTTCCCTGAAATCGATCTTCCTCTCTGCAATTTACACCCATTATTCCTAGTTTTGCCCTCCGGGGCCAAGCAGCACAAATGTAATCCCTTTTCCACATGAAGGATTAGATTCACCTCATTCGATAGAGGCAGAATCTGTAAAATGAGCCTCTGTGGGGCTCAGTTTCTTCAGGTTAAAAAATAGAGGGGGGGGAAGGAAAGTGAAGAGAGATCTAGGTAAAAAATAATAGTAAACTGATATCTCCGTAGTAGATTTATAAAGCACTTGTATTAATGATTGTCTTACTTGAAAATGAATGTATACTCCTGAATGTAGATGATCAAAACGTGCATTAAAAATAAAAACTACAGCCCTATAAAATAGTCCAAATATTGTTACCTTTCTTTTAAAGATGAGCAAACTGAGGCTTTCCTAAGCATTGAAAATTCCAATTCTACCCCTGTTCAGATAGCTCTTGTCTGTTCTTCCAGTGATTAAAAAACAAAGTTGTCTGGCCTAACAAGCAAGACAAAAGGAGTTTTTGTTGCTTTCCACTCAGGATAGAGCAGGGGAGGCAGGTTGTTCACATTCTGTTGTGGGGAACATGGAACCACTGAGTGATTTCGGTGCACTTAGTTGACTTATTAAATGTAATGACAGGAGTAATTGCATGCTATTATTATCAGAGGCTGGAGCTTGCAATCCATGATTGCAACAAAAAATCTAAGCCCCCTTATAATGGGAATGGATTTTTATCAAAGGGATTGGAGACCTGCTTCAGCTTAGCCTTTTCAAAGGCCATGTTCACCACAAGCGGCAGCCGCCATCAAAGCCTGCCTGAGCCCTGAATGAGATTGGGAGGCATGTAATGACAGCCAAGCCATTTCTTTGTAGGAGTATTTAAATCTCCAGAAGTTGAGTGTGTGGCCCTATCAGAACTGCCGGGCTGAGAGGGTCATTTTTAACAGCATCCCCAGCTGTCTCCATCTGCATCTGCTCACAACTGCTGATGAGGACAACCTGTTTGGAATGAAGGATGGCTGTTATAGGAGGGACAATGCGAAATTGTTACTGGTGACAATAATAAGGCACCGAGCTAGGCAGGGGGAATGCAAAGACAAAGAACACAGTCCCTTCCTTCAAGGGACACACACACACACACACACACACACACACACACACACCCTCCCTACAAGTATATATGTACACACCATATATACATGCATGTACAGTGTATTGTTATGCATATGTGTCTGTATAAATTTGTTATACCTAATATATGCATATTATACACAAGCATGTATAATGTATATATACATAAATTATAAGTGTGTGTCACATTTATATAAAATTTTATGAAATGTATATATACATATATACATATATGTGTATATTCTATCAAAGGAGACTATTATATATATATACAGATATAAATATATACACACACACACTATATAACAGCGGTTCTCAAACATCTGTTCTCAGGATCTTTACATCATACACACATACACACATATACATATATATATTATATATACACACACATACATATACACTAAAAAGTTATTGAGAATCTATCCAAAGAGTTTTTATGTGGGTTGTATTTATCAATATTTACCAAAATTAAAAATAAAAATTAATTTTGAATTTGTAGACCTTCTGAAAGGATTTCAGAGACCACCATCACCATCCCAAATTCTCTGAACCATACTTTGAGAACCATTGGTATATACTATGCATATTATATTATGCATATTGCATATATATTATATACATTATATATTGTGTACTTTGTATATACTTGGAATACACTCTGTACACATAGTTTACATAATAAATACATATATCATGTGTGTGTTATAAGTGTGTGTGTGAATTGCATGTCTGGTATACATGAATAAATATGTATACATGTGTGCACATGTTTGTTTTTAAGATGGACATAAACATATTTTTAAGCATTTTATTTATTTAGGTTATACACGTACATTCATTTTTATATATTTATATATAAATCATGTTGGGAGAGAAAAATCAGAACAAAAAGGGAAAACCACAAGAAAGAAAAATAAAGTAAAAATAGTACATTTTCATCCACATTCAATCTCCTTAGTTCTCTCTTTGGCAGTGGATGGCAGTTTCCATCCAAAGTTTATTAGAATTGCCTTGGATCACTGAATTGCTGAGAACTGGTTTTATCAAATTTCATCACACAGTCTTGCTGTTGCTGTGTACAATGTTTTACTGCTCCTGTTCACTTCACTCAGCATTAGTTATAAGTTTTTCCAGCTTTTCTGAAATCATCCCATTCATCATTTCTTATAGAATAAATAATATTCCATAATTTTCATATACCATGACTTATTCAGCCATTCCTCAATTGATGGGCATCCACTTAATTTCAATTCTTTGCCACCACAAAAAGAACTGCTATAAACTAAATGCTTATTTATATAAAATTTTATGTCCATATAAAATGTCTATATGTATGTCCATATTATAAATATACATATATATATTCTGTCAAAAAGATATCTGAATTATACAAGATATATATATCTCAAATTAGTAATGGCTATTCCCTTGTGAGATTTGGGAGAAAAGAAGTGAGAGGTACAAAGAGCAGGGTTGAGGCCTTTCTGTTTAAGAACAGAGTATTATAATTCTCCTAAGCCATTGCCCAATTTTCAATCACCCTACACAGGGTAGGTATAGATGTGGGTTTGTGTTTACCTCTGTGACTCTGTGTGTGTCTCTGTGTGTGTTTGTGTATGTGTGTTTAAGTGTATTTCTGTGTGAATGTGTCTAGTGTTTTGAATATAGGAAAGTTTTGAAGACAGAGCCAAGTTATTGTTTCTGTCTCCTTTTGGTGAGCCAAAAAGAAAACCAAAGGGATTTGGCAGCAAAAATAAAACAAAACAAAACAAAAGAAAAAAAAAAAACCTTCCAAATCTTAGCAAGGAAAACAGGCCACCAGAGGAAAGGGAAACATTCTTCTAGCCCAGGGCAGTGGCACTAAGTCCTCAATCTATTGGAATGTTCCTCCAGAAAGTAGGTTTTGCAGAATTAAATCGTCTGGTAAACTGGGTATTTAATTCCAAAACCTTTTGAGGGAAATTGATGGGTATCCACTTAATTTCCAATTTTTTTGCCACCACAAAAAGAGTTACTACAAACTAAATGTTTATTTATATAAAATTTTATGTCCATATAAAATACATCTACATGTACATAGATATTATATAGATACACACATATGTATATCCTGTCAAAAAAGATAATATATGAATTTTACAAGATCTATATATCTCACATTAGTAATGGCCATTTCCTTGTGAGTCGTGGGGAAAAAAGAAGTTAAAGGTACAGAGGGCAGGGTTGAAAAGAATTTGGAGATCATCTAGGAACTAATCAAGCAGGCAGTACAGTATTATGAAAAGATATAGAAACATACAAATAGAGATAGAGAGCCAATATTTGAACTCAAGATCTGTGGCTGCAAATCCAATAGTTTTGGAACTACACCATGCTTCTAATTCCAAAATTTACCAACACTATGATCTAGTATATGGGTTGTAGCCTTCCCTCCACCTAAGCTCCTAAAGGACAAGACCTATTTCTTTTTTGTTTCTGTATTCTCAGTTTTTAGTACAGTGTTTTGTATAGAAGGGATAAATATTTGTGGAATCAATGAATGAATTCAGAAATGCTCTGAATGGCTTGCAATTGGATATAGTTCTGATAACTCAGTGAAAGTCAGCGAGCAGCCACATGGGGATTTAATAAGTCCACTGGGGATTTAACAAGTCTAATACATTACACTAGTTAGTGAAGTAGAGCATGATAGAATTTAGAATAGAGACCTTTGCAGTCATCTAGTCCATATCTTTTATTTGTCAGATAGATAGACTGAAGACCAGAGAGGTTAAGTGATTTGTACAACTGTGCTGAAGAAACTGAGTATTCTGATTCCAAACTCAGTGTGCATTTTACTCTATTGCATTCCCAGCTAAATAACATTAGATGAAGTCTGGCCATAAATTGTCATACAAACAAGAAAAGGAAAGCAATTGTTGACTCTATACAAATCAAAGTAAAGTTATCACCACCTGAAAGGTGAAGAGTTTTCCAGCCCACTTTGTTGAGAATATTGGTCTACCCAGTACCTGAATAATATCTTGAGTCTTTAGTCAACAGAGCCTGTATAGACACACAAGCAGATAAGATTCTAAGCATGAGACATAAGCCAAGAAAGAGCCAAACATTTGATGTTGTTTTCTTTCTTTCTTTGTCCTTCTATTTGGACCCAAGAACAAAACTAAAAATTGTAGTTTACAAGGTTTACAATCTTTGCTTTACAAAGATGTTGGGTTAACATAAAGCAGCCCCACTTAGCAAAATAAAACAATACAGACTACCTTAATTACCGTGGCGGCAGAGAGTGTGTTGCCATTGAAACACTGGCATGATAGACAAAACCTTTCATTGGAGAAGAAAATTAATGGTCCACAAACAAGCTCGCCGTTCATCTTGAATTCAGCTGTCTGACACTCCCTTGGCACAAAACCCTCTGGATTTTCTTCTTCCTTCTCACTCAAGTGTCTACCTCTGCAAGTTCTCTCTTTCCACTCTGCCCTGTGCCCCTCTCCTGACGATATTTTTTCATCAGATCAGTGATAGTATTTGAGGCCATACCAAGTTCTCCCATTTAATAGTTGGCTTGTAGCCTAGCATTCTAGGTCTGTCACAAACTGTCTACAACTCAAGTAGGCGTCAAAGCCCTCTGACTTCTGGGTCTTATGACCCAAGAAGAAAGGAGATCAAGAGATAGAGCCAAGAACAGTTATTGTTAAGCTCTCATGATGACTCAAACCTATCATGGAATCTTTGCCCAAGACCTCAAGAAGCTTATAGCACAGTCCAACCTATAAGCCTTTCCCCGGAGGGACACAAAACCTAGGGGAACATAAGTATATATACATGGAAAACCATCCATGGAACCAGGCAACCTATAGTTACTCCAATTGGTCACAGAGATTTTACTTGTCCTTCTTACTCTTCTTCCTATCAACACTAAAGTCAGACTCTAAAATGCCAGGACAGAATCCTGGAACAAGTTTACTTTTATTATCTCTCCTCTTATTCTTATTATCTAACTGCCCTATTCAATTTTGGTAGCATGTGTAATCGGGGGTCCTGAATTCTACTCCTGAATCTACTGTCTAATTTTAGGAAAGGCACTTCCCACTCTTTAGGCCTCAGTTTTCATTTCTGTATGGATATCTTTGCCTTTACCAAAGCATCTAGACAGATGTAAACCCAGGATCATTCTTGGGTTCAGGAGTAAGGGGGGGAGGGTCTCAATTATTTAAATATGACTTTCTGGGCTGCTATTTCCACTTAAAAATGTCTCTGAGAACATCCAAACCTGGCTCATTTCCAGATCTTCCTTTGATACAAGTTTGGTTACCCTTCTCTTGAAAAATGGACTTCTAATTAGCATTTAAGTAGAGAATATTTATTCAGGACAATGATTATTAGAGAAGAGGTTAGTATGTTAGTTCCTTAAAAAGAAAGGACTTCACATAGCTCCACTCAAAGTGATTGCCATTTCATATCCCTTAAAATAGCTCAATCTCAATCCTTCCCAATCTCATGGCCCCTGGATCAGAGATATGGGGGAAATTCCAACAGCCTGAAAGCATCACTATTACTAGCTTTATGGATGCTCTGTCCATTTTGCTTCTTCCTTAGCAAGGCCTCTTCACCCACCAAGGTAGTGATATGTTGTAGAGACTTTTGTTCTTCATTTCCTCTTCCAAGCTGCAGCTGATCACCCAGAAATACTTGTGTGCTGCTTTCCACTGTGCATCCTTGGCCCATCACATTCTGGGGCATGTCTCCTACAGTTCTTGCATGCATTCTCCAACCTCACAAAGGAGAAAAAAAGCAAAGGAGGCATATCTCAGAAGTGTACCAACTGCACATAAAATGAGGGAGCTGAACAAGATGATCAATAAGCTCCTTTTGAACACTAATGTTCTTTATTCTAGCTTCGAAAACCCCTTCTAGGCTTATCCCTCCAGGATTCCGATTCTAAGCTGATCTTGTACTGTTCTCCTTCATGTTCTCATGTTCCTGCCTGCAATCCCCTTTGCCTGAAATGTCCTCATCATCATTTTCACCTATGATTAACTAATTTGCCTTTTGAGACACAGCTTAGACACTACCTTTTTCACAAATTTTTCTTCCATATCCTCATCCAGAAGTGATCTCTCTGCCCTTGGATCATAGGATTGGAGAGATAAAGATAGATA
Source organism: Myrmecobius fasciatus (assembly GCA_023553655.1). Lineage (NCBI taxonomy): Eukaryota > Metazoa > Chordata > Mammalia > Dasyuromorphia > Myrmecobiidae > Myrmecobius > Myrmecobius fasciatus. The sequence continues at coordinate 158,069 of JAJPUD010004906.1, read as the reverse complement.
GTATCTTATAGGTCACCTAGTCCAACCCTCTCATTTTACAGATGAGGAAACTGAGACCTAAATCAATCAATCAATATTTATCAAGTGCCTGCTGTGAGCACTAAGGATACATAAAAAGCAAAAAACAGTCCCTGTTCTCAATGAGTTTATAATCTAATGTTCTTAATTTAAGAGCTAAAAAAAGATCTTGGGGTTATCTATGGGGTTATCTCCCACATTAAACAGATATGGAAATTGAGGCCCAGAGAAGCTACTTGATTCTCAGGGCTCACACTGATTGTATGTGACAAAGTCAGCATTTGAATCCATGCCCCTCAGTTTCATGGAACTGCATAATACAGCAGAAAAACCTACTCTTCTAAAGTCAAAAGATATGTCCAGAGGCTGCCTCTGATGCTCGTGGAGTGTGACCATGGGCAAGTAACTTGCCCTCTCTGAACCTCGGTTTCCCTATCTGTTGAATGAAGGAGCTAGACTAGATGACCTTTGAAATCTCAGTTCTAAGCATTAAACTCCTGTTTTTTCATTTTTTAGAATTTTTCTTTTCCTTAGTTACATGTAAAAAACAATTTTGATTCATTTTACATGTATATTCTTTCTTTCTTTTTACATATTTCCTTGTGAATTGTGTTGGAAGAAGCACGGAATTCAAATCCCATATCTCTTCCATGGATGGAGAATATTATTTTGCCTTGTATCATGAAAGAAAGGAAAGAAGGACCAGACACAGTAATGTTTGTTTGTTGTCCCAGCTATCAAGGAGACTGTCTGGTGGATCTCTTGAGTTCAAGAATTCTGAACTTTACTGGAATAAGAAAATCAGATGTCTGTACTAAGTTTGACATTATTATGATGAGTCTTCAGAAATTGGGGACAGGGAGGGGGAAAGGTGTCACCAAATTGCCTTAGGAGGAACACGGTGTCCAGATCAGAAATGGTTCACATCAAAGCTCCCGGGCCAATCACACTGGGACTAGCCCTGTGAGTGGCCATTTTGCTTCCAACCTGGAGAATTAGTCTCTTAAAAAAATCAGCATAGCTGAGCTTTTGAGTATACCCCATTGGGTTAACATGAAGAACTGCAGCATTCCCTTCAATGCAGATTAGGTAATTCCTTTGATTGACTGCCTCTGTCTTTAAAACTGGTGAGAATAAATCTTTTCCACCATCTTTTTTTTTCACCTGCACTTTTTTTAGGTCTCCTAGCTGCTATGCTCAATATAGACTGGTAAATATTGTTCAGAGAAATGCAAATTAAGACAACTCTAGAGTACCACTACATACCTCTCAGATTGAATAAGATGGCAGGAAAAGATAATGATGAATGTTAGAGGGGATATGGGAAAAGTGGGACACTGATACAGGTGGAATTGTGAACAGATCCAACCATTCTGGAGAGCAATTTGGAACTATGCTCAAACTCTATATACCCTTTGACCCAGTGGTGTTTCTATTGGGCCTGTATCCCAAAGAGATCTTAAAGGAGGGAAAGGGACCCACATGTGCAAAAATATCTGTGGCAGCCCTTTTTGTAGTGGCTAGAAATTGGAAACTTAAAGGATGCCCATCAATTGGAGAATGGCTGAAAAAATTATGGTATATGAATTATTGTTCTGTAAGAAATGACCAGCAGGAAGATTTCAGAGAGGCCTAGAGAGACTTGCATGAACTGATGCTGAGTGAAATCAGCAGAACCAGGAGATCATTATACATGGCAACAAGACTGTATGATGATCAATTCTGATGGACGTGGCTCTCTTCAACAATGAGATAATTCAAACTAGTTCCAATTGTTTAGTGATGAAAAAAGCCATATACACCCAGAGAGGTGGGGATCTGAGTCTGGACCATAACATAACATTTTTACACTTTCTGTTGATGTTTGCTTGCATTTTGTTTTCCTTCTCAGGTTTTTTTTCTTGGAGATCCAATTTTTCTTGTACAGCAAGATAACTGTATAAATATGTATACATATATTCTATTTGTCACATATTTTAACATATTTAACATGTATTGGATTACCTGCCATCTAGGGGAGGGGGTGGGGGGAAGGAGAGAAAAATTTTGGAATAGAAGGCTTTGCAAGGGCCAATGTTGAAAAATTACCCATGCATATGTTTTGCAAATAAAAAACTTTAATAAAAAAAAAAACATAGACTGGTAAAAGGGGAGGAGAAATCTTTCCCCTGCTCTTACTCTGGCTGAGAAATGGTCCTGGAAGTGTTTGATTCTGTTCTGCCTTGCTTGTCCCCAGTTTCAGGTACCAGAGGGTATCCATGACCCTGGGAGTTCAGGCCATGATGATCTTGGAGCAAGGTGGTACAGTCAATCAGGCCTGCATGAAAGTTCTGAGAAACCAGGGAGGCTAGTACTCAAGCTCCAGGGCTTTTTGGACTTAGAACTTTGAATTTAACTTGGAACTAATACTATACTTCATAATAACTGAGCTTAGCTATGAACCTAATAATCCCATTCTCCTCTACTGAAAGCAAGGTATAAGCAGAAAGGAAGGAATATGCCTCTCAAGTGTGCAAGTTTGTATATTTTTTATTATACTTTTTGAAATAAATATTTCCTTTGGGTAAAGTTCCATAAAAGTTCCATATGTGTTGCATAAACATCAACATGGAAGGAAGGGGAGGGGAATAAGCATTTATTAAGCACCTACTCTTTGCCAGGCACTATGCTAAGGGCTTTGTGAATATTCTCTCACAATTGCCTTTGCAATTAGTGGGAAAGGAACTGTATGAAGGGAAAAAATTTGGCTTTTTTAACGTTTAAAAAATTAATCTTAAAACCTTTTGAAAATAAATATCTCATAAAGAAGGAAAGAAGAAAGGAAAAGAGAGGGAGGGAATAAAGTGAAAGAAAGAGAAACATTTGTTAAATAATCACTATGTCCCAGGCTCTGTGTACATCTTATTTAGCCTACTAAATTGTAAGCTTAGTAAAGGAAGGGACTTTTTTCATATAACATATAGGCCTCTGCCCAAATTATGGGACCTTGAATAAGCATTTAATAAACATTTAATTAAATAAGCACTTAATAAGTGCTTATTCAATTGATTTGGAATAAATCATGTGCTTTCAATTATATCACTAGCCCTTCATTTTGTTTCACTATAAGATGGCAGACTGTTTAACTACCATATCTCAAGATTCATGCTCCTTTCTACACCAGCCACATCACTAGTGATGAAGCTCTCACAAAACCCTTTGCCCAGCTTTTAAAGGGTAAAAGTCAAAAATCAATAATGAGCTTCTTCTCCCCTACTGCTGCAGCCGTCAGAGGTAAATGAATGATTAAGCATGATGAATACCAGTGTAATGGAAGACGCAAAGTAGGGGAAAGTGCTCACTTTAGCCTAAACTCTGAGATTTATTGCTGAGTACCGCAAATCATGGGCTCATCAATCTCCCAAGGACTCAGAAAGGCACCCACTGCAGTGAGTTTTAAAAGGCAGTGAATGAAATTCTACCTCCTCATCCTGACCCTTTGTGGTCCAGTTACTTCAGAATCTCATGCTCCCCATCACATCACTATTCAGACTCTGACAACTGTCTGCAAGAAGGTCTTTCAATACCCTGACCCTGGCCAAACCATAGGTATCTGGTTCTTCCTTAAGATATGGTTCATTGGCTGATTTCTACACACTCAGAGAATATCTCAGCTGGGTGACAGCCCTCTCAGCTGCTATATTTGTAAGATATGTTCTTTCCATTATTCCTTTTTTTTTTAACACAACAGCATCCCTATAATGCTGTCTTTAGCATTCATGCTGTGGGATGGCCTTATGATGAAATGTTTGTATTTTGGTAACCTGACCAATGACTCCCCCAGCCTTGCTCTGAGAATTTCTCACTCAATAGTCCCTTAGATTACTTACCTTGTAGTTCCCCAATTTTAGCTGCCCAGATATACTCTGAAAAACTATTCTGTCTACAGAATTAGTAATCAAGAATCCTGGGTTCTAGAACCAGCTGAACTAGACTACATGGACAAGTCATTTTTCCCATTTAGGCTTCAATTGGATCATCTGTAAAATAAAAGAAGTTGAACTAGACGAAAGAGTTTTAACTTTGGGTTATGGATCCCTTTGACAATCTAATGAAGCCTATACCATTCTTAGAATAGTATTTTAAATAAATACAATGAAACTCATACAAAGAAACTAATTATATTGAAATAAGAATTTTTCAGAATATTTTTGAGAGTCCAAGTTTTAAAATCCCTGAATGAAGCCTCACTATGTTCTATGTTCTAATGTATTTTTACACTTTAATATTCTTTATCTCTTTCAGATCTGACTTTCCATTATTCTTCATTCTAAGATTTCTTCTAGTTCTAAAATTCTGTCTTTTAAGGATAACTCTAATATTTATCTCCTGCTGTCCAAAGTCAATTAAGCAATCAAATAACATGCATTTATTGAGTTCCTACTATATCTCAGCAATGTGCTAGGTGCTAAGGATTTTTGTTTATTTGTGTCTGACTTTTCATAACTCTATTTGGATTAATTTTTTTGGCAAAGAAATTAAAGTGATTTACCATTTCCTTCTTCAGCTCATTTTACAGATGAGGAAACTGACATAAAGAGAATTAAATGATTTATTCAGACACAGCTAGGAAGTATCTGAGGCTGTTTTTAAACTCAGATTTTCCTGACTCTAGGCCCAGTGTTCTATTCGCCACCTAGCTACAAAGCCAAAAATGAAAATCCTTTCCCTCAAGTAGCTTACATTCTTTTAGAATATAGGATAGATGATATTTGCATATATGAGTGTGTATTATATATTAAAAATAAATGCAAGATAAATCTACAACAGGAATAAGGAGAAGGTACTTTCAACCCTAACTTTCTGTTCACTAAAATCCCTTTCTTCTCCAATGTTCTAGGACCAAAATTTACTTTCAGTTTTAGTCTTCTGTGTTTCTGAGGTCCATTCTAGTTCTAAGGCCTTTTTCTTGTATTCTTGTATGCTATATACAGTAGATGTGTTTTTGGATGTGTGGATTATTGTGAGTGTGTATCAGATTGTTATGATGGAACAAAGGGTTAGAAATATATATATATATACATATATATATATACATATATATATATTACTGAATTTTCCAGGGTAAGAAATTTTTGTGTGGTAACTGCCATGTTTTAATATAGAATTCCTTCTAACTTGATACCAAAAGATTTAATCTCCTTCCTTCATTTGGATCTACTAAACCACTGAGGAGACTTGCATGTAATTCCCACCAAAGTCATCTGTAATTGTGTGTCCATATCAAGGAGATAAGTCTCTTCCTTGTGTGGCTAAGAAGTGTATTAAGTGGTCCCCATCCATTACCAGCTGCATGGGTTTGGCAAGCCCCACTACCAGAAATATATATACACACACATATTTTTTAAACGAAAAAACATCAGGGAACAGCTTTTGATAAGGGGATGGCACTTATCAAAATATTTCAGTTCACAATTGTGTGTTTAGGTAAGGTTTTTAGCAGGAGTATCAGACATGGCAGCGTCAGGGAACAAGGCAGAGCAAGCAGTACTGGGAGATAAGAAAAGGAGTTTTGGTGAGATAGAAAACAGCAGGTAGAGAAGAGGCTGGGGACATTGGGTGGGATAAAGTTTGGAGTGTATAGTAATGATAAGAAAAGCTACAGCAGCAAATAAAATTAAGATTACGTGAGTCATAAGACACATGAGACATTTTTCAAGGATATAAGAAGTAAGAGATCATTAAAATAAGTTACTAGGGTTTCTAAGAGATAGTGGGAGTAATTTAATGATAGAAGATCCAGACATTGCCGAAAATCCAAATTAATTCTTTGCTTGACTGTTCATGGGGGAGAAGGAGGGATGCTAGCAAGCAGAATCCATTTTTCTAAAAGAGACAAAAAGAGATGCAGAAATGGATGGGGAAAGGCAGAATGCACCATGATGATAAAGAAAGGCAAGTTCTTTTCCCTAGTGTTTACAGCAGAGGAAGCAGTACCAACCCAGACAGATTTGAAAAATGCCACCTTCCCAGAACAAACCCTCCCATGAGAAGAGGATTCCAGGCTAGAGCTCCCCAGTCTGACTGATGCAGGCAACAGGCTAGTATGGAAAGTCCCTGGATACCCTTCAGAAAGCTCAGACTCCTGAGGATTTATTTATTCTCTTGTTGCCTACAAAGCTTCCTACTAGATAATTGTCCCATGAAGATGCAGGGCTATTGACTTCAATCAAACAAATCATAGGGTTTGATTTTTTTTTCATTGACTGGTCTGACGATCATTTAGATGTTTACTTTTTCAGCTTTCTGTTATTCCAGATTTGGTTCATAAAGTAGCAAAGTTGGGAAAGAGACTTTTTAAATTTTCTTCAAAATATAAGTAATTTATGAAGTATATTTCTTCAAAATATAAGATTTTTCAAGAAAAATCTACTGAACAACAACAATAATAATAGCTAATATTTGCCTAGAACTTACTATATGCCAGTCACTCTACTAGGAATGTTAAAAGTATTATTTAATTTGGTCCTCTCACTAGCCTTAAAAGGTAGGTGCTGTTGCTGTCCCATTTTATAGAAGAGGAATCTGAGGTACAGGTCAAGTGATTTGTCCAGCATCACACAGCTAATAAGTTCTGAGGTCACATTGGAACTCGGGATTTCCTGACTGAAGGTCCAGTGCTCTATCCACTGTACCACCTAGAATGCACAAACTAGAAAGGACATTCCAGATGATTTAATGTAGTCCTTTCATTTTACTGAGGAGGAGGGAACAGGGGAATTATATTTCTTCTGAGCTCCCTTCCTTCCTCACAACCACTTGCCACTTCTCTGGTTTTAGAACAAAGCTCTACCTCCTGGAGGTACTCCTAAGACTAGAATTCTCTAGCACTTGACTATGCTGAAATACCGCCAGCTATTTAAATCTCCCACTGGTATAGTTAGCTTATTTAATTAGCCAATCAACTGTATCCTTCTCTACCCAACACAGGATATCACCTGTCATAAAGAAATCATAAGGCATAAGCCATCTTTTTACATTCCTTTAGAATTTCATCATGTAACTCCACATATACTTAATAGCTTGTAATGACATTAATTGAAATAAAATGAAATCTAACTTTTAAGTACGTATTAATGGATCGTATCTTTAAGCTATCTATATGATTGGATAATATCTGTCTATATATATGTATATATTCTGGACAATAGGAATATTTTATCTATTTTTTTCTATGTGGAAGGTTAGGCCAGACTCTTTCAAATGATAATAGATTTTAAATTTTCTACAGTATTCCAGATACAAATAACAGCAAAAGCCATGAACAGGGCCAAAGCTATTAAGATGAAATTAATCAAAATAAATGTAAAAGCCTGCACTTGGGTTCAGTAATTAACTTCACATGTTTAAATTGATGAAAGCATGGACAAAGAGGATCTCTTCTAAAAATGGCCTGGGGATTTTAGTGGGCTATAGAATCAATATAGTCAATGGTGTAATAAGAACTCATTCCACAAGTCCAATGTTAGGACTTAATAGATGGATAAGTTGTGAGGATTTGCCTAAGGTATAAAGAGATTGTGGCTTTCCCACAATTACATAGCTGATAAGTTTCAGAGGCAATACTTGACCCCAGGTCTTCTGTATTGTAAACCCAACATTCTATCATCTAGGACAAATTGTTTCTCAAAAGAGTATTTAGCTAGTATGATATGATAAGCTTGAGAGCATCCAGAGGTGATCAGCCAGGATGACAAAGGACCTTGAGATCCTTCAAGTAATTAGAAATGTAGAACCTTGGGGAAATAAGACTAATAGATGACATAATAATTGTCTCCAAAGTATTTAAAGAGTAGCCACCACTTGAAAGACACAATAGACTTACTGGTGGAATAACAGGAGTTTCAAAAATAATTTCAGGTCATATTCTTAGAGTTGTACAACAGTGATTCCTCAAGAGATAGTAAGCTCCTCTTCATTGGATATCTTCAAGTAAAGTCTGTATGCTTTCTCAGTGAGGGGGACTCTTGTTCAGCTAGATGCTCTTAGAGGCCCTTTCCAACTCTGAAATTCTTTGATTCTCTATAAGAGATGATTTGCAAAGATTTCTATAAATAAAAGACCAGAGGAGTCTTAATTTCTAAAATGTTAAGGGCCAATTGGACTATATAGAATATCCTATATTTAAAAGATTAAAATGCATTAAGATTTTCAGGATATAAAATGCGATAGTTGCAACTGGACTTGAAGGTAAGAACTAGGGGGTACTTTCGGAGGTGGAGCCAAGATGGCGGAGTGAAAAGGTGACTTTGTGCCTCTCCTCCGATCTTCTCTCAAATCAACAATAAAATAAGCCTCTGAACTGATCTTCAAGTCAACGAACTCAGAAATATTTGGGCACGGCTCTCTGGAGAACTTCATATCAGGTTAGTCGGACTCGGACAGAGAGAGAAATAGACGACCCCTGTGCAGGCCGGAAGTGAGGGTGGGACTCAGCTCAGCTCATCGTGGAAGAAATTCCAAACTCCAAACTCCAAATTCCAAACACCTGGAGTTTATCTGAGGCACTCGGGACACTCTGCCCTGATTGGGGGCAGGTGTTCTGGCAGACTTGCTTGTTTAAGGAGTAATTCGAACTTAGTCCTAGCCCCCACCGGCCCAGCACCTTAAGTCAACTCGCCGAAGTGCCCCAGGGCAAAGCGTCTTCAGCCGAGGTTTTTTTTTTTCCCCTACCTTAAAGAGATATCCACTCTGTCTAAAAAAAAA
>JAJPUD010004906.1:113797-144306 GCA_023553655.1 Myrmecobius fasciatus | reverse complement strand
CCATTCTGGAGAGCAATTTGGAGCTATGCTCAAAAAGTTGTCAAACTGTGCATACCCTTTGACCCAGCAGTGTTTCTACTGGGCCTATATCCCAAAGAGATCTTAGAGGAGGGAAAGGGACCCACATGTGCAAGAATGTTTGTGGCGGCCCTTTTTGTAGTGGCTAGAAACTGGAAACTGAAGGGATGCCCATCAATTGGAGAGTGGCTGAATAAATTATGGTATATGAATGTTATGGAATATTATTGTTCTGTAAGAAACGACCAGCAGGACGATTTCAGAGAGGCCTGGAGGGACTTGCATGAACTGATGCTGAGTGAAACGAGCAGAACCAGGAGATCATCATGCACAGCAACAACAGTATTACATGATGATCAATTCTGATGGACATGGCTCTCTGCAATAAAGAATTGTCTCAAACCAGTTCCAGTTGTTCACTGAAGAAAACCATATACACCCAGAAAGAGGGACATGAAATATGGACCACAACGTAACATTTTCATGATCTCTATTGACATTTGCTTGCATTGTGTTGCCTTTCTCTGATTCTTTTTTTTTCTTGTAGAAAGGATTTTTCTTGCATAACTTCTCAAGCATTTTAACATTATTAACATGTAGTGGACTTCCTGCCATCTAGGGGAGGGGAGGGGACTGGGGGTAAAATTTGTATTGGAAAGCTTTGTAAAGATCAAGGTTGGGGAACTACCCATACATATGTTATACAAATAAAAAGCTTAAAATAAAAAAAATAAAAATATATAAAAAATAAATAAAAATAAATAAAATTTAAAAATAAATAAATAAATAAATAAATTGTCAAAAAAAAAAAAAAAGAACTAGGGAAACCAGACAAAAGGAATAATATTTACTCAATACCCAGTAGAGCAGGGTGTAAGAATCCTTGATGAATTGGGGAAGGTGGAACAAAATAAATGTGAAACCCTTCCATCTCCCTTCAGGAAGTACAGAAGTGGGAATGATAGGATAGAATGTTTCATACACTGTCAGGTATGGTAACTTTGTAGATGGATTTTGTTTAGCTTCTTTGTTACAAAGAAGGGTTCAGGTGGTGAGGGGAATATAGGGAAACTACTGTGATATTGAGAAAAAAATAAATCTAGCTCTATAGAATACATTCAGACATGTGCGTATATGTAAATGTATGTGTGTGTGTGTGTGTGTGTGTGTGTGTGTGTGTAGAGAGGGGAAAGAGGTGGTATAATCTCCCCATCCTAACAATAAAACAGAAGAGAAAAAGTAGGATTCTTAGGAAGCCAGGCAAGAGAAGAGATCTGTATCAGGAAGAGTTAAAGTGCAGCCCCTGAAATTTGCCCACCTTCTCACAGCTATTTTCTTAGGCTATAGTTATTTATCTCACTCTAACCCACCCTGGCTGAGTATAAAGTCTTCCCCTTATGTTCTTTCAAAATCTCTTGAGTTAGCACATTGTATTAAGAACATGGTGGGGCAGCTAGTGGGGCTCCAGCCCTGAAATCAGGAGGACCTGAGTTCAAATCTAGTCTCAAACACTTAACACTTCCTAGCTGTGTGACCCTGGGCAAGTCACTTAACCCCAATTGCCTCAGGGAAAAAAAAGAATATGGTTTAAAGAAGAAGTCCCCTCTTTAAAGTTTTGCCTCTTAACAGGATGGCAGCCATGTCTTTCTCCTCATGCTATTGCTGGCAGATAGAAAGTATCTTGCTGTATGCTAGAAGAGAAAGGCAGGGATTAAATCATCATCTATCAGAAATGGAGAAAGGCAAAGCAACAGATAGAACCTGAGGGCAGAATCTAAAATTACAGATTGAAGTAACTATCCATTAAAAGTAATTTTTAATCAGTACTGACCTTACTTGGCAAGGCAACAAGGATGCTGGATTTGTAGTCAGAGAAGCTGGTCCAAATTTTGGTTCTACCACTTGCCACCTATAAGATATTAGGGAAATCTCTTTAGCTCTGTGGGTCTCCATTTCCTCATCTGTAGAAATGAGAGGCCTATACTGGATAATCTTTGAAGTTCCTTCCAGTTCCTAATCTATGACCGTTATATGTTAAATAATTATTTTTGTTTTGTATTCTCTAAAATATTTGTGATATGTTGATTTTAGCTTCTCCCTCCATTCTTCATAGAAGTAGGAAACAATGGGAATGGAGTATTTCATATGTTTTCAGATTGGTTGATAGGTTGATTAATGTTGCTGAAATATTTTCTCTTTATTTTTAAAAAAAATTCTTTGCTATAATGGAAGGTTTTCTGGGTAAGAAGCGGGGAAAATACATGTTTGGAAATGTTATTGTGGAGTCATTTTCAGTTACTCATCACCCCATTTGGAATTTTCTCAGCAAAGATACTAAAATGGTATGGTATTTCTTTCTCCATTACTTTTATAGATGAAGAAACTGAAGAAAATATGATTGAGTGGCTTGCTCAAGGTCTCACAACTGTTAAGTGTCTAAGGCTGGATTTGAATTCTTAAAGATGAGTTTTCCTGACTCCAGACCTGGCATTCTATCCATTGTGCCACCTTGTTGCTCTACTTGGAAGTAAAGGTGATATGAAAATAAAAATAATAAAGACTTAAATGATTTTTAAAAATCTGTTGTTGAAAGTATATATGTTACTGCATTTTTTATGTTTATCAATCATCTTCCAGCTAAACTGGGAATTCATGAAGGTAGGAACTATGTCTTAAGCTTAACTTTTTGTCTTCCTCAACACTCAGTATAATGTTCTTCCTACAGCAGAAGTATTTAATAAATATCTGTTGAATTGATGGCAACAGAATTAGAAGCTTAGAGGGGCATACTAGGTCCAATCCATGGAAGACGAAGTTTAAAATAAGGCAGCTGGAATTGAGAAGAAAGTGTCAAGATTACTTACAAGAGTAAAGGAAGTCAATCTGACCCAAGACCTGAATGTTTGGTAAATGACAGTTTGCTATGCTCAGCACATGCTCTGGTAAAATACCTTCCAGATGATTTCTATATCTATAAAATAAGAAGGCTGAACCACTTCTAGTTTTCACTCTTACCATTTATGACGCTTATACAGGGCCCTGAGAATGATAGTGTCAGGCCTGGAATCAGGAAAAGTCATCTTTGGGAGTTGAAATCTAGCTTCAGACATTTACTCGCTATGTGATCCTTGGCAAATCATTTAATCCTGTTTGCCTCAGTTTTCTCATCTTTAAAATGAATTGGAGAAGAAAATAACAAACCACTCTAGTATCTCTGCCAAGAAAACTCCAAATGAGATCACAAAGAATTAATTAGACATGACTGAAAACAATTAAACAACAATGAAAATATCAACTACATTCCTTTCTATTTCCTTGTTAAAAATTTATTTCACTTTTTCAATTAACAAAAATCTGTTTTCTCTCCTTCCAACCTTTCTAATCATTTTAAAGTAAAAAACAAAAACCAGAAATCTTGTCATAAGTATGCAGTCAAGCATAATAAATACCTACAATGACCAAGTCCAAAAAATATATGCTTCACTCTGCATTCTGAGTTTATTCCCTCTCTGTCAGGAAGTATTTTCCTTCTATTTCTTAAGGGGGTAATTCTTTCAGGCACCAGGGCCTACATTTCCATAATAAGAAGCTTTGGAATGAGAGTTTTCCCCCCTGCACTGCTTCTACCTGGGCAATTCCCTGGAGAGTACAATGCTAGTAGATAGGTGTGGGTGATTCTCCAGTAGATAGGTGTTCACAAAGAACCCTTTAACAAAAACTCTATTTATGTGAAGGTATTCCAAAATGTATTTTTTAGAATCTAAATAATTAAGGGAAATCATTTTAATGCACACCTATAGATTCTCCTGCTGCTACCCAGTGATTTGAAATAAATAAATCATTAAAACTATCTGATTCTTCATGTTTCAGAGAAGTATTGATGGATAGGGTGTTAGTCGATTCACTTAAGGCAGTGGTGGGCAGAGAAAGATCCATCAGCCTGGGGCATAAATGCAAGCCAATGTTAGTGATTCCTGTGAAGTAAAATTCAAATTCTCTTCAAAGGGCATGTGATAGACACTCTCCAGCTAACAGCTCCATGGAGTTGTGACAGTGGGAGAGGAAAGACTGACTCACTGGGCCTGCCAAAGTGTCAAAGCCACAGAATGTGTCTTATCCACGCTCATATTTCTTGAGTTGCCAAATCTTGTCATTTCTTACTTCGAAATATCTCTAGCAACCATCTCTGCTTCCTACTCACACAGTACCCACCTTAGAAAGGATCTTCTCCTATCTCCTCTGTATTGTTGCAGTAGTCTCCTAATTGGTCTTCCTGCCTCAAGAATCTCCCTGCTCTAGGCCATCCTGTAATGTCAAACAGATTTTCCCAAACCATAGGTATAACCCATGCTATCCCCCTCTTTAATAAACTTTACTGATTCCTTATTAACTTTAAATTCAAATTCATATATCTCTCTCTTTACGATTTAAGCCTTTTCATAACCTAGTTCCAAACATCCCTTCATATCCCTAGACAAAATGATTTTCTTACTGTTCCTTACATAAAATATTCCATTTCCTGTCTCTGCCTTTATATATATTTTCTATCTCCATGCCTGGAATATACTCCCATCTCCTCATTTCCATCTCATAGAATTCCTACTTTACTTCAAGACTCAGTCCAAGTACCAGACTTAGGTAGGAAACCTCTCCTGATTCTAGTTTGCCACCTCAGCAGCTACAACCTCTTCCCCATCAAATTGATATATTTTGTATATATGCATATAATCTTATCTATTTTTATTATATTTTTATTTACTTTTACAAATGTTTCCCAATTACATTTTAATCTACCCCCTACAGTGCTGAGAGTAGTTCATAGGCTATATATTAGACAGCTGTGCTCTGATATTTTCCTACACAGTGGTAAGGAGTTGACTGAATTCTTCTCCAGAGTTCCTTCCTGGTCTATAATTGTCTGGTTACATTTGATGTTATTAGCTTCCCCAGGTCAATAAAGGCTGGGCTAGAATCTCAGTACACTTCACTTTGTTGCACTTCACAATTCCTGCATTTAAAAAAAATAAATTGAAATTTTATGTCAACCCTTCATTGAGCAAGTCTATTAGAACTATTTTCCCAACAGAATGGGTTCATATGATATTTCTGCATCACGTTTTGGTAATTCTTGCAATATTTCAAACCATTTCATTATTATTATATCTCTTACGGTGATCTGTGATAGTGATACTTGATGTTACTATTGTAATTGGGAACATCACAAACTGTGTAAGATGGCATACTTAATTGATAAGTGTTGTGTGTTCTCCGACTGTTCCATGGACCAACCATTCCCCTATCTCTCTTCCTCTCCTTTGGCTTCCCTATTCCCTGATATGCAACAATATTAAAGAATATGACATAAATTTTGTTGATATAGCAACAGTAGGGTTTAAGAGGATTGACTCCAATTTTGAAAGAAATTCTGTTATGGGCAAAATGCTACCAAAGAGCATCACAGGCTACAAAGAAGAAATATTTTGTGAAAAGAAGAGTCAATGGACATGGCAAACTTCAGTGTTGTCTAATTTTAAGATACTGCTACAGCCACCCCAACTTTCAACAGCCACTACTCTGATTGGTCAGCCTCTATCAAAAGGAGGCAAGATCCTCTACCAGCAAAAAGATTTCCACTCACTAAAAACTCATATGATGGTTAGCATTTTTTTTTAGCAATAATGGAGCTTTAATTAAGGTATGTGCATTGGGGTTTTTTTAGATATAATATTATAAGACATTTAATAGATCACAGTATAGTATAAACATAATTTTTTATGTGCTGGCCAAAAAACTCATGTGATTTGATTTATTTCAATATTCACTTTATTAAGGTGGTCTGGAACCAAACTTGCAATATTTCTGAAGTGTACCTATACATAGAATGTCAGAACTAGAAAAGACCTTAGAATATTTAATGTTAGATTCTAGAAAGGACTTTAGAATATAGAATTTAAAAAATGGATCTTAGAAATCACATTATTCAACTCCTTAATTTAATGATTGGAATAAATGAGGCATAATGAGTGGGTTTATTCAAGGTTACATGTGTGCACTAGATTGAGGCTACATGAAAATGTTAGGGCTTTATCCTGAAGAACTGTTTTGTTTGGTTTGTTTTTGTTTTGCTGAGGCAATTGGGGCTAAGTGACTTGCCCAGGATGACACAGCTAGGAAGTGTTAAGTGTCTGAGGTCAAATTTGAACTCAGGTCCTCCTGACTTCAAGGTTGGTGCTTCCATCTAGCTGCCCCAGAACTGGTGAAATCTTAATAGTGGAGGGAGAGAGAGAGGAAGAAGGCCACATATGAAAGGGAGAATAGACCAAGCAAAGGCAGAGTTAAGAATAAACTGATCCTTTCATTCCCATTCAGAAATGTACCTTAGATAGTCACTTCATGCACCCCAGCCTGGTTATACTACTGGTAAATTGGCTCAAGACAGAATTATCAATCCCAGAATGTTGGGATCCTTTCAGTTCATGACTATTTATCTGATCATGGCCTTCCTTCCTGCCCAAACACCACAGCCATCATCCAAGGGATCAACCCCTAAGGAGAATGAGCCCATCATCCCCCCACCAACTACCACTCAATTTGCTAGGTGGTCAAGTCTAAATAAAATAGCAGGGCAGCCTAAGAGAGAGAGACAAAAGATGTCAGGTGCTGGAAATCAGTTGTCACCTCCTTGCAGAATTTTGGAGATAATCTGGAACTTTGGGCCCAAGAATCCTGGGAAAAGCAATGCTTTCACCACCCCCTCTCCCATCCAAACCATTGGCCCTGCTTCCAGCTCAAACCTCATCTTACCCACTCCTCAGCTCCAATCTAGGAAATCAATCCTTGAACTCCAGCTATAGAAGATCTGAAAAAGTAAATTCTTGACAACAGAGTCATTAGCACAGTCAAATGGCTCAACATCAGAAACAGACATGGTTTCATCACTGGAAATAACATTGAAGACCATATGCTTTGTGTCTGTTCCTTAATGATCATTTCCATCTTATCTACGCCCAGAACATCTTATATGTTGTATCCCCCATTAGAATGTGAGCTTCTCCACGGCAAGGATACCACTTTTCCTTCCATGTTATCAGCACTTAGCCCAATTTTTTGCATATAAGAAGCATTTAAATGCCTTTTTATTCATTCATTCATCCCTCCATCTATTAATTCATTCGTAGCATTCCACCCTAAGGGCTAGGATTCCAAGCCATTGACCTTCACCAGAATACAAATGGTGCCATATGTATGAGTTTCTTAAGAGTTGTACCACGATGGCTTCTAGCCAGCTTCAATTTGACCTTATTGGCACACAGAGCTGGGGCTTGCAATCATCATGATTGCATCTGCAAATTACACACACACAAAAGAACATGATATGGAGGTCTAGAACCGAAAGCTCATAATATGGTTATTAACTTTGCTCTCTTGATCTGCCATTCATCTAGCCCCCACCATCCACTGAAAGCCACAACCTACTTCTCTTGCAGTGGGAGAGGTCAAGGCAGCCTTTCCCACGGTGACATAAGGAACAAGAAGGTTTGCCAGAGCTACATTTAAGCCCCTCAGGGTATAAGAGCCTGAACTGGAAAAGTGAATTAGTTTCTCCCATTAGGAGTCCAGATCAGACCTGGGGAAGATGAGAGAAGAGAATCTGTGGGAAGACAATCTATGACATTTGAAAAAAAGTTAAGAAGGATGCCTGCCCTTGGCAAAATTCTGATGTGGGAGGCAATTTATCTTCATTATCCTTCTGCCTCCCTTTTTTAGGAGGCCCTTATGCTCCTTTGCATCTTCCTTCACCAGTTGCTCAGTGTCCTGATACCTACTCCCATGTACTTTGAGAACACATCCCCCTTTACCCCACATCCAAATCTGCTTATAATAGACTTTGTATTAGAAAGAAGCTATCAACACCTGTCTCTATGCTTTTGTATGAGCTCTCCTCTATATCTGGGATATACTTTTTTCCCCACCTCTTTTTCCTCCTCCTCCTCTTTCTTCTCCTCTTCCTTCTCCTTTATTTCTCTTCCTTTTCCTCTTCTCCCTCCTCCTTTTGTTCTTCCTCCTCATCTTCATCCTCTTCATCATAGCTAACATTTATATAGTACTTATCATGTGCCAGATACTCTTATATTAAGCATTTTGCAGTCATTATTTCACTCAATCCTCACAACAATCCTAGGATATGAGTATTACTATTAGCCCTGTTTTGCAAAGGAGGAAAGTGAGGCAAACAGAAGATAAGTGACTACCTGCACAGGTTTACATAAACAGTTAACTTCTGAGGTTGATTTGAATATAGTATTCTCATGCCTATAACTAATCAATAAACATTTATTAAGCACTGTGCTATGCACTGGGGCTACATAAACAGGCAAAAGACATTCCCTGAACTCAACGAGCTCACAATCTAATGGAAGAGACAACATGCAAATAAATATATGCAAAGCAACCTGCATACAGGAAAAATAGGAAATAATTCACAGAGAGAAGGTACTTATGATTAAGAGAGGTTGGGGAAGGTTTCTATTAGAGAGTGAGATTTTAATTGGGACTTAAATGAAGCCAGGGAGGTCAGTAAATGGAGTAGAAGAGAGACACCATAGCAGACATGGGGAACAATAAAAATTGTAATCAAATCAGAGAGAACAAACAAAATACCCAGATCTAAGTAGAAACTAAATCATGAAATCATAAATAACAAGTAGATCAAAGAATAAATCATAGAAAAATTAATCATTATGAACAAGATAATGATAATGATGGGACAACATAATAAAATTTCTGAGATGTAGCTAAAGCATTCCCCAGAGGAAAAATTATATCTTTCAAAACATACATTAATAAGATAGAAAAAAGAAATTGAGTTGAATATGTATTTTAAAAATCAGAAACCTGATAAATAAAAAACTTAGAATAAGCACAAAAAGAGAATCTTGAAAATGAAAGGAGAGATAAATAAGTTGGGAACTAAGGCAGCTATAGAACTGACAACAAAAAAAAAACCTGGTTCTTCAAAAAGACTTAACAAAATTGATTTTTAAAAATCTTTAGCAAAAATTATTAAAAAGAAATTAGAAATCAAGTGAGAAAATTAAAAATGAGCAAGATTAAATCACAACAAAACCATAAGAAATGAAAAGAATTATCATAACCCACAATGCCCAGTTTTATGCCAACAAAACGAGAGAAAAAAATAAACATTTCAATAGATGCAGAAAAAGCCTTTGTCAAAGTAACATATCCATTTGTGCTAAACCATATCAAGTATAGGCATAGAGGGATGTTTTTAATGTAATAAAAAGGAAATAAAAGTAATATGCAAAGAAGAAATATTAGAAACTTCCTCAGTAAACACATGAGTAAAACAGAATGCCTACTCTCTCTATATTATTTGATATAGTTTTAGAAATGTTAGCAATTGCAATAACACAAAAGAAAGAAATCAATGGCGTGAAGATCGATAGGACAGAAAACTGTCTGAGTTGCTAATGACATGATGGTTTGCTTAGAAAATCATAGAGAATCAGCAAATAAATTAATTAAGACAGTATCTTTAATAAAACTTCAGGATACAAAATAAACCCACAAAATAGTAGCATTTTTTATAACAAGAAAATCCAAGAGACAATATAGGGAATCCTATTCAAAATTGCTACAAAATGTATAAAATATTTGGGAGTTAATCTACTAAAGCACACTCAATATTTGGGTAGATAAAATCACATCATGTTCCTCAAATATAAAGAACAATTTAAAAAACCATAGGAATATTCAGTGCCCATGACTGGACCATGCCAATATAATAAAAAAATGAGAATAATACCAAAATTATTTTACAGATTAAATGCTGTTCCAAATGCTTGGAATGCTCTCTTCCTCACTTCTGCCTCTTGAAATCCCCAATTTTCTTCAAAACTCAGCTCCAGTGCCTCATTTTGCATGAAGCCTTTCCTGGTTCCCATAGCTACTAGTAACTCTCCTTGCAAGGTTACCTTGTAACTGCTTTATATGTATCATATCACACATATATATATAGATATGTATGTGCATGTGTACCTACACATGTACATGGTGCCTGCCTTATTAGACAGTAAATTCTTATTTCTTTTCCCCAGTGCTTAGCAGAGTGTCTGGAATATAACAGACAATTGATAAATGCTTAATGGCTCGAAGGACTGAATCACATCAATTACTATGATGTTCTCACAATAAACAAAACCAGAAGACAAAAGAAGTTGCAGTTAAATGGTTCAACAGAGTTTCCTTGGAGAGGCAAATCAAGTCATTCAGAAAAAGGGTTTCATCATTTCATCAAAGGCAATGAGAAACATCATTTCATGTGGTACTTGGTCTTGCAGAGATCATGATGAGTGTAATTAAAAAGACCACCATGAAACTAATCATAGATTTTTATACCAACATCTGTTGCAGGGGATAGAGAGGCTAAAAAAATTCTGCCAAGAATTTGACAAAATCCTTCGAACCAAGGCAATGTACACTTTGATTCTTGATGACTTACTACAAAGGTGGGAATGAACTGCGATGGTAAAAATTATGTTAGAATATATAATCCAGATTTGAGAAATAAATACAGCTGAAGGCTTGTAGAATAGTCAGCAATCTTAAATCTTTATGTCATGAAAAGAATGGAAAAGCATTGTTTAGAAGGAGACACAAATAGAAAATCAAGACAGTCCCTGCTCTCAAGATACTCATATTCTAATTTGAAGAGACAAGAAATAAAGAAATTTTCATGTTTATGCTCAGTTCAGGCAAGATGAAAACCTTGGCTAGAACTAATCCAGGAAGAGTAACCAGTCAAATGACAAATCTTCAAAGGCAAAAAAAAAAAAAGGCATTAAATACAATAAGGAACAAATGACATCTCATAAAATGAAATTGACTATATCTTACTAGACAGGAAATAGCTAATTACTGATATAGGAACCACATAGTAACAGGAGGCAATTAGACCATCAGCTAGATAAAGCAAAGGTCAGAATCAACATCATATCAGAATAAAGGTTAATGACTTAAACAGCCAGATGGTGCAATGGATAGAGCGCTAGGCCTGTAGTCATGAAAACTTGAATTAAATTGGCTTTTGATACTGACTAGCTATGTGATCCTGGGCAAGTCACTTACTTTCTGTTTGCCTCAGTGTCCTCATTTGCAAAATGGGGATAATAATAGCACCTGCTTCCCAGTTAATTTGTGAGGATCAAATAAGATAATAATTGTAAAATGCTTAGCTTTGCACTTGGCACATAGTACTATATAAATGTTAACTTATCATTATTATTAGCTATATATATTATTAGCTATATTAATTCCAGATAAGTCACTTAACCTATCTGCCTCAGTTTCCTCATACATAAAGTGTAGATAATAATAGCACCTTCCTCTGAGGATTATTCTAATGATAGAAATAAGGTAGTGTTTGTAAAACACTGCAAACCTTATAATACTATATGTATGCTAATTATCACTATAATTATTATTATTAAAGGATAAAGATAAGGAGATATAGGGAGTAATGCATCAGCTTAAATTAACTTATTCTTTTTGATGATGCAAAAAATGCAAAATGATCAAAGGGAAAGATATTAATTAAACCTCAATTAACACTATTTACTGGGGAACTGATAAAAAGCGGTCATTATGATAAGGAAACCAAAAAGGCCTGGAAAAAGACAAAGCCAACACTTAATCTTGTAAAACAGGAAGGTATAGCGGTCAAGGGCAACAATGGTTTATAATTCCTTTGGAAAATATCAGTTGATGATGGAATTTTATGAATAAATTCTCTTTATAAAACAATGAAGAACAGTAGAAGTAAAGACAAATTTACCAAGAAAAAAAAGCTTGGCAGGAAACCCCAATGGTAACATTTCCTTTGGAATACATTCATAAATGAATCTGGCCAATAGGCAACAAATAGAGAATGGATCACATTACTGACCCATTTCTATCATAAATGTAGTAAAATCACTAGATTTGGACTCTAACACCTCAGCCTCCAGTATGCTATACAAGGAATTTCAAATAACACTTAAGATGAAATCAGGAAGAGCAGCTGGATAAGACTGCATATACACTGAGAAAAATCTATGCTATAGACAACACAATTCTGAAGGCGTTAAAGGATCATTTTAGGAGATATCTTAGGAAGAAAAAAGGTACCAAAAGAAAAGGGGGGAAATGCAGAGAAATGAAAAAAGCCAATTAAAGGAACATCAATAACTTTCAACTCTCATACTTAGTTTTTCATTATTGCAATAACTATAAGAATTATCTAAGTTGTCAAAAAAAGAAAATGATAAATGTTAGTGGTACTGGAAGAAAAGAGACATTAATGTACTGTTGGTTAACTTATTAATTAGTCGCTATAATAAGCAACACCTAAAAATTTACTAATCTGTATATAATCTTTGACCCAGAACATTATTCTTGAAGTCTTATTGAGTCATTTACTTCTATTTGTTCAATTTTAATTTTTAAAGTATTATTTCCTTCAGTTATCTTTTTTAGCTCCTTTTGTAGCTGGCCAATTGAATTTCTTGATTCAATGCATTCTTTTTCCATTTTGCCAGTTTTATTTTTCAGTGAATTGTTGTCTTTTTCCACTTCATCAATTTTGTTTTTCAGTGAATTGTTGTCTTTTTCCAATTCACCAGTTTTGTTTTTCAGTGAATTGTTGTCTTTTTCCAATTCACCATTTTTATTTTCCAGTGAATTGGTGATTTTTTCCAATTCACCAATTTTGTTTTTCAGTGAATTGTTTTCTTTTTCCAATTCACCAGTCCTATTTTCCAGTTTTTGATATTTCTGTTGCACTGATCTCAATTTATTTCCCCATTCTTCTTCTAGCTCTCTTTTGAGATTCTTAATGCAATCTTCCAGGTAAGCCTTCTGAAAGGGAGACCAACTTAAGTCTGCCTTTGTGGCTTCATCTGGGATTGTTTTCATAATGTCAGGATCTGGGGACTGTTCTATTTTTTCTCCGTAAAAGCTGTCTATGGTGAGAGCTCTCTTCTTCTTGCTCACCAGCAGAGAATACTGCAACAATTTGTATTTGCCCTGGGGCAGTTTGCCGAGTTGACTTCTGGTCTGAGGCTGGTCGGGCTAGATTCGCACTAGGACCACATTTTCACCTGCTCTCAATCCACCCTTTACCAAAGGCAGATCTGCCAAAGCACCTGCCCGCAAGCAGAGCAAAGTGGCCCAGGTGTCTCCCAGGGGCTTCCTGGGTGCCTAAAATCCGCCCCTCTATCGCAGCCCTGACTTCCGCCCCGGCTGGAGTCTGATCACAACCAGCGGCCGATTTCCCCTGAGGCTAACCTTCTCCGGAGTTCTTTCAAGGTAGATTTTTGATAGAAGTGCGTTGTAGTCCAAATGTTTGGCGGAGCCCTCACTCCAAAACCAGTTCGAAGGCTCACTTTGTCTGGGTCTGAGGGAAGGTCTCAGGAGTTCACAGAGAATGGTGTCTGCAGTTCGTCATCTTGGCTCCGCCCCTCGACCCAGAACATTATTACTAGCCTGTACAAATCAAAGAAAATAGGAAAGGATCAATACACACAAAAATATTTATAGACACTCTTTTTTTTGTGGTATCAAAACCTGGAAAATGAGTGCTCATCAACTAGGAAATAGTATGTGAATGTAATGGAATACTATTGTGCTGTAAGATTTGATTGAAAAGATAGTCTCAGAAAAATCTGGAATTTTTTAACTGATTCAGAATGAAATAAGAACTAGAGAGAAGGTAATATTGTAAAAGCAAACAACTTTAAAAGACTCAAGAACTCTAAGGAAACCACAATTCCAGAGGACTCACAATCAATCACATTGATCATCTCCTGACAGAATTAATGGACTCAGTTTATAAAATAAGACATAATTTGGTTAATGATCAATATGATAATTTGTTTTATTTGACTATGTATATTTATTGCAAGTGTTTTGAGGGTTTTTTCCTATTTTGTGTGGTAGGAAAGGTTGGAAAGAGAGAAAACAGATTTTTTTAATTAATAGGAAAAAAATGAAATATTTTAAAAAACAATGATCTCCATAATTCTCCAGGGTATCCTTGATTAAATTATGAGAAAGAAATAGGCTATGCTAGATGCAGTTTTCTCTCTTTTCTTATTTTTTAACCAGATTTGTAGTTTTTTCAGGGTACAAATACCCAGAGTGAAACTGCCTCTACAAATGTACATAGGCATTTGCAGTACAATTTAATTAGTGAGTTGTCTGGAGCCCAGCTTTTTAAACTATGGTTTGCAACCCCATATAGGGTCTGAATGTAGGGGGTCACAAAATTATGATTTATTATGAGTAAATGTTTAATTTCTATACCTAGTTAATATATCTACATACCCCAAGGTCATGTAAAAATTTCTCAGGTGCAAAGGGTTCTGGAATGGAAGAAATTTAAAAAGGTTAGAGCACCGAAACATTAAGAAATTTATCCAGACTCATCTGACTTATAAGTGACAGAGGATCCTTTTTTGAACCCAGGCTTTCCTGACTCTAAGACCAATTTTCTATTCATTGTATCATTTGCCTTTCAGGGGACATAAAATTAAAAACAACATAAACATTGCCTTCAAGGAAATTATAGCCTTTATATTTCCACTACTATCTTCCTTAGGCACTGAGCATAGCCTTGAACACATGTGGTCTTTGGCTGATTCAATTCTTGGTCAAAGATTTGTGTTACTCTAACTGACCTCAAGATACACCAATTATCTTGAAGACACTCCTGCTTTTTTGCAAAACCAAGTTTTTCAGATGGAAGGTACCAGTTT
The DNA here is from genome assembly GCA_023553655.1 of Myrmecobius fasciatus. Lineage (NCBI taxonomy): Eukaryota > Metazoa > Chordata > Mammalia > Dasyuromorphia > Myrmecobiidae > Myrmecobius > Myrmecobius fasciatus. The sequence goes on along the minus strand of JAJPUD010004906.1, from coordinate 129,475 downwards.
GAAGGTCACTTTATACAAGAGAAAAGATTTGGGAAATAATCTGGGATCCCACTGTTGTGCGAAGAAGGAAGGAGAGAGACTTTTTGTCTAGTCAAGGCTGGAGCTGGGGGAGGTAAATGAAAAGCTTTCCCAAATGTTTGGTTTCTTTGGCTTCATTTCACTCCATAACTCAGAAGTCCCTCTTGATTCAAAACTCACAGAGCCAAAAGATATGGGAGAGAATGATCTATTAGACAGGAGAAAATTAAAGCCAAAATAACATCCATATCATACAGATAGTAAGTACATGACCAAATCCCAGGTCTTTTGACTCTAAATCTTGTTTTCAACATTTTTAAAATTACAAACTGAATAATAAGCAACAAAGATAAATCCTACAATAAACATGCAAAATATAGGAATATGTGGGGTATAACTAAATATAAAATATAGGTAGGAAAAAAGGCAAAAAGAAAACTATATGATAATTTTGTTATATATTTGAAAGGATTAACAAATTGTGCATAGTAAATTTGCAGCTTCATGTGCAATCATATTTTATCATAGTATGTTATAGAAATAGTTGTTTTATTCCATAAATTAAAAACAAAATAATTTTTAAAGTAAAGCTTACTTTTCTTTTTTTTTTTTCCAAGAAGAAGACAAAGAAGAAGGAGGAGGAGAAAAAGAAGAAAATCTACATAAAGCCATTCACATCTCACAAAACAGAAGCAGAAAAATTAACAATGAAACAAATTCATTCACAGACTTCTACCTCTTTCCAAGTTCATTGAAGTACTTACTACCTGCTTGGACTTTGTTTTCTCTTTTTCTGTATGGTCAGCAATGCATAAAGTCTTCCAGTGCTGCTGATCTTGTCTTAATAGGACTTTCCCTACTTTCTTTTATTCTTTGTATTCACTTTGTATAATATTTTATGACATTAATTTTTTGTGATAACCTTCTACTATTCTTCAATCACTGCATACATGGATTGGTTATAGATTTTTTTACTATTATATATAAATACAGGAAATGAATATTTTTGTATAATTGTGAATATATTTGACCTAAATGAATATATATACTGTTATTTTTCCCTGTCTTAAAACATTTTTAGGATAAAATTTCAATCATGAAAAGGCAATGGGTGACATGATGGAGCAAGCCTCTGCCTCTGAAAAAGACCTGGATTCAAGTCCTCCTTCAAACACACACTGACTGTATGATTCTGGACAAGACCCTTTATCTTCTTGTTGTTGTTGTTGTTTTTAATCATTCTTTAATATAGGAATTTTCAGAACAGGGACATTGGAAGAGGGAAGAGTCAGTCACTGTCAATCTCCCACACAGATGAAAACCCAGGTACAACAAAAAATGTTGTAAATGAAATTGCCAATTCATTGAGTAATATCAACTCCATGCTCCTGATTATATGTTGTCATATTCCAAAATGTTTGCTCCAGCCTGCATTCCCACTGGCAGACCCTAAATCGAGTGTCTTTTCCTCCCTACAAGGCTTCATTAATGGAGTTTTCTCTAAATACTATTCTCTTTTAAGAAAAAAAGCTGACCCTAATGAATATTGATGCAAAAATTTTAAATAAGATATTAGCAATGAATTTACAGAAAGTCATCCCCAGGATAGTACACTATGACAAGTAGGATTTATACCAGGGATGCAGGGCTGGTTCAATATTAGGAAAACTATCAGCATAATTAATTATATTAATAATCAAACTAACAAAAACCATATGATTATCTCAATAGACACAGAAAAAGCATTTGATAAAATCCAACACCCTTTCCTATTAAAAACACTAGAGAGTATAGGAGTAAATGGGCTTTTCCTTAAAATGATCAGTAGCATCTATTTAAAACCATCAGCAAGCATCATATGTAATGGAGACAAACTAAAACCATTCCCAATAAGATCAGGAGTGAAACAAGGCTGCCCACTGTCACCATTACTATTTAATATTGTATTAGAAATCTTAGCTTTAGCAATAAGAGAAGAAAAAGAGATAAAAGGAATCAGAGTAGGTAATGAAGAAACCAAATTATCACTCTTTGCAGATGACATGATGGTATACTTAGAGAACCCTAGAGACTCAACTAAAAAACTACTAGAAACAATTCACAACTTTAGCAAAGTTGCAGGATTCAAAATTAATCCACATAAATCATCAGCATTTTTATATATTACCAACAAAATTCAACAGCAAGAGATACAAAAAGAAATTCCATTCCAAATAGCAGATGATAGGATAAAATATTTGGGAATCTATCTGACAAGGAAAAGTCAGAAACTATATGAACTAAACTACAAAACACTTTCCACACAAATAAAATCAGACCTAATCAATTGGAAAAACATTAAGTGCTCATGGGTAGGCAGAGCGAATATAATAAAAATGACAATACTACCCAAACTAATTTACTTATTTAGTGCCATACCAATCAAACTCCCAGGAAATTATTTTACAGATCTAGAAAAAATAGTAGCAAAATTCATTTGGAAGAACAAAAGATCAAGAGTTTCAAGAGAATTAATGAAAAGAAAAGGCTGATGATGGTGGACTTGCTTACCAGATCTAAAACTATATTATAAAGCAGCGGTCATCAAGACCATTTGGTATTGGCTAAGAAATAGAGTAGTTGATCAGTGGCATAGGATAGGATCCCAGGACAAACTAGGCAATAAGTATAGCAATTTAGTCTTTGATAAACCCAAAGACCCCAGCTTTTGGGATAAGTACTCACTATTTCGCAAAAACTTCTGGGAAAATTGGAAACTAGTGTGGAAGAAATTAGGGCTTGACCCATACCTAACACCACATACCAAGATAAGATCTAAATGGGTTCAAGATCTAGATATAAAGAGGGATTTTGTAAGCAAATTAGAGGAACGCAATATAGTTTACCTCTCAGACCTGTGGAGATGGAATAAATTTATGTCCAAAGAAGATCTGGAACTCCTAATTGAACACCAGATAGATAATTTTGATTATATTAAATTAAAAAGTTTCTGTAGAAAGAAAACTAATGCAGACAAGATTAGGAGGGAAGCATCAAATTGGGAAATCATCTTTACATTTAATGGTTCTGATAAAGGCCTCATTTCTAAAATATATAGAGAATTGTCTCATATATATAAGAATTCATATATATATATATATATATATATATATATATATATATATATATATATATAAGAATTCAAGCCACTCTTCAATAGATAAGTGGTCAAGGGCTATGAACAGACACTTTTCAGATGATGAAATTAAAACCATCTCTAGTCATATGAAAAGTTGCTCCAAATCACTATTGATCAGAGAAATGCAAATTAAGACAACTCTGAGGTACCACTACACACCTGTCAGATTGGCTAAAATGACAGGAAAAGATAATGATGAATGTTGGAGGGGATGTGGGAGAACTGGGACACTAATACATTGTTGGTGGAACTGTGAACGGATCCAACCATTTTGGAGAGCAATTTGGAACTATGCTCAAAAAGTTATCAAACTGTGCATACCCTTTGACCCAGCAGTGTTTCTATTGGGCCTATATCCCAAAGAGATCTTAGAGGAGGGAAAGGGACCCACATGTGCAAGAATGTTTGTGGCAGCCCTTTTTGTAGTGGCTAGAAATTGGAAACTGAAAGGATGCCCATCAATTGGAGAGTGGCTGAGTAAATTATGGTATATGAATGTTGTAGAATATTATTGCTCTGTAAGAAACGACCAGCAGGATGATTTCAGAGAGGCCTGGAGAGATTTGCATGAACTGATGCTGAGTGAAACGAGCAGAACCAGGAGATCATTATACACAGCAACAACAATATTATATGATGATCAATTCTGATGGGCATGGCTCTCTGCAACAAAGAACTGTCTCAAACCAGTTCCAATTGTTCAGTGAAGAAAACCATATACACCAGAGAGAGGGATATGAAATATGGACCACAACGTACCATTTTCATGATCTCTATTAAGATTTGCTTTCATTGTGTTGCCTTTCTCTGATTTTCTTTTTTTTTTCTTATAGATAGGATTTTTCTTGCACAACTTGTCAAGTATGTCAACATTATTAACATGTAGTGGACTTCTTGCCATCTAGGGGAGGGGAGGAGACTGGGGGTAAAATTTGTAATGGAAAGCTTTGTAAAGATCAATGCTGGGGAACTACCCATATATATGTTATACAAATAAAAAGCTTTAATAAAAATTAAAAAATAAATAAAATAAATAAATAACCCACTAAAAGAAAAAAGAAAAAAAAAGAAAAAAGAAAAAAGCTGAGGAAGGACCTAAGAGACTCCCCAGTCTCTGTCATCTGGCACCACTGGCTACTAGAATTATAACAACCATTCATGTATTCCCTCAGAGACTCATAGGGGCAACTGGTCACCTATGGGGGCTCTCTGTTCCTCAGTAACCAAAGGCAAGAGAAATTTCTACTGCCTCTTTCCCTGCTTCCAACCCTGCCTGACAACACCCAGGAAACAACTGGAAAAGATTAGAACAAAAAACTAGATGCAATCACACCGACTAATAACCCTTTGATAGCCCAGAGGTTAAAAGAACACAAGCCTGGATTGATGATCATAGGCTTGGATTGATGCCCAGGGATCTATCCCATGTTTCTCTGGTTCAAGGATCATATTTTAAAGCTAGAAGAAAGGCCATCTAATCTAATTCCATTATTTTATACTTGGAAAAACCTGAGACCTAAGTAAGGAAAGTAATTTGCCCACGAACATCTGGAAAATAAGTAGACAGCTAAATGGTACAGTGTATACAAATTGGGCTGATGGTGAGAAAGACCTAAATTCAAATCCTGCCTCAGATACTTAGGGCTAATTATCCAACCTTTGTGGACCTGAGTTTCCTCATCTGTAAAATGAGGATAATAATAACACCTACACCTATGCTTGCTGTAAGCATTAAATGAAATAACTTATATAAAGTACTTTGGAAACCTTCAAGTACTATTTTGTAAATGCTGTTGTTGAGTAATTTTTCAGTCATGTTCAACTATTCATGACCCTACTTGGGCTTTTCTTGCTGTGTAATCAATTCTAGAGAGGGTACAATAAGATCATAGTGTTCAAAATGAATCTGACTATTGACAAAATCTGCTTTCAACATTCTAATTCCAGGCTGGTAGTCACCTCCTTGAACTCCCCTGAGTAATGCAAGTCTTGGAGCCTGAGCTGTATGTACCAAGCACAGTATTCAAATGGCAAAGGACAGCTCCAGCAAGGTATTGTCTTCTGGCCCAAACCTCCCACCAGACTTCTTGTCATTTGGCTCTGCCTTAATTTCTCTGCATCCCTGTTTCTTTCTCCATTAAATAGAGAAAATGATTACATTCTCTATTCCACACTATTCATGTGGGAAAAGTACTTTGTAAATCTTAAAGAGCTATAGAAATGTGAGTTCTGGTAGGGGTGGAAGCAGAGCTGCAATTATGTCAGGGTGAGATGAGAATGATTATTTCTCTTCCTCAGCTTTATGTTAGATGGAGTTAAGAAGGGGAAGGTTACTGACTCACTAATGTTCTTTTATCAGTCAATAAATGTTAGTGAGCAGCTACTGTGTGCTGGTACAGCTGGGTAGAACAGTGGATAGAGCATCCACCAAGCCTGGACAATATCTAAGCAACTATGTTTAAACAAGGTTATTTATAGGATAAACTGGGGGCTAATCAACAGAAGGAGGACACTAGAATTAAGAGGATTTAGAAAGATTTCTTGTTTAAGGTAGGATTTTTAGACCCAGAAGTCAAGAGGGAGGGATGAAGAATTCCAGGCTTGGGAGACAGCCAGTGAAAGTACTAGCAGTCTTGAGGTGAATGCTTTTTATTAAGCTACTTACAAGATGAATAAAATTATTTTTTTATTTTTATCATTATTAGTGAGGGAACAAACTTTTGATTTTATCAATGTAAAAAATTCTTAGACATGGAAATAATAATAACTAACATTTATATAACACTTAAAGTTTGCAAAATGCTTTACAAATCTTATCTAATTTGTTCCCCACAGCAATGCTGGGAGGTGAGTGTTATTATTATCCCCATTTTACAGATGGGGAACCTAAGACAGAAAGAGATTAAGAGATTTTCTCGGCTAGTAAATGCCAGAGACCATATCCAAAGCCAAATCTTTCTGACTTCAAGTCTAGATCTTCATCCATTGTACCCCCAACTGCCTCTACTTTTTCTTCCAATGCAGGGCAATGCCTTAGAGCCTTAGAGAGTTCCCTAAAGTCCTGTGTATCACACAGAACACTTTCTAAGGTTCTAAGCTTCCATGCCAAGTCCTTCTTTACTCAGTTCCATAATAGAACTTTCTCAAAGGAATGATAAATTAAGACATTGGGCCCAGGAGGATGGACTTGGGAAAGCTGCAGGAAAAAGAAGAGGAAAACCACAAGGAGGAAGAACAGGACCAAGAGGAGGAGGAGGAGCAGGGGAAGAGTAGAAAGGGAAGGCAATTATCTGTCAGCTGGTAAAACATAACTTGTAAAAACATGCAGCTTCCTCTATCCCCCCCAACCCCTTTCCAAACTATCAGAGCTTGTATTTACACAGGGTTTGATAAACCAATTTCTTTACTGCAGGCCTGAGTGAGAGGGAGGGCATTCCCTGAGGCTCTTTGCTCGCTTTCCTCTCCAAGATACTTCTTCCCTACACATTCTCGGTCTACCAAGATACCCAGATCTATGCAGGTAGCTTGGTCACTGTATTGAGAAGACTATGACTACAGGATTAGCTCCTTCTATGCTGGGTAGCTTTGCTCTGCTTGGCCACATAGATATGATTTCTTGTTCATAACAGCTCCAGGTAGGTGAATGTGTATGATTCAATATTACCCATCCCACCCCTCTTCTTTACTGCAAAAAAGTCCAGACCCCCTCATATGACCTAGTGGGAGAAAGTATCAAACCAAAAAACCAGGAACCAGCCAGGATTCTACTACTGATTTTGCCATAGTTCTATGACTCTTGGCAAATCATTTCACTTTTCCTGGCCTTTATTTCTTATTCTATCAAGTGATAATATTCCCCCTGCTACCTCAAAGGGTTGTTGTGAGAATTACAAGAGATAAAAAGCATGAAAACCCTTCAAAAAGTTAAGAACACACTATGGATGTGAGAAATTATGTATTATTACTGTTCCTCAGTGACTGTTATCTTTATGCGTGAAAAAGTCAGAAATAGTAGGAATAGAGTGACTCAGAAATGGAAGGAAAGCCCCACAGTATGTGGAGACAATGCTGGATCTGATAATTAGAGGAGTTGGGTTGAATCTTGACTTTCCCTGGGCCTTAGTATTCTCATCTGTAAAAAGAGGAAATCAAACCAGATGACCTCTAAGATCTCTTGCATCTCTAAATCTGTGCCTCCTCCATAACATCCCTGTCTCTGTCTACTTTAATACCTACATTGATGAGGAATTCAATCTCTTTTGAAGCAGCTCATTCCAATTAGGTCAGTTTCTTCCTTCTGTTTTTCTGAAATTTGCTTCTCTGTGATTTCTCTGCCTAGGTCCTTCTGGGCCAAGAACAAGAAGTCTAATTCTTTCCCTTCCCCCAATGACATTTTCTTCCCTTAAACCTATCATAGAACCCAAAAGAACATAAACTCCTTGAGGGCAAGAATTATTTCAGTTTTGTCTCACACAGTACCTAGCATAAAATAGTCACTTAATAAATGCTTTTTCTATTGATTTTTTCATCTTTCTACACTTATATAATATTGCATATTATGGTTATTCATGCTGGCATCTTATCCCTTTATTAAACTACCTACAAGGGCAAGGACTACATCTTATCTAAATTTTATATCTTCCCCCTCCCAGAGCCTAAAAAAAAGTGGGATTCTGTACAATGCAGTCTTACGATAAATATTTGCTGTTATATTTATAACCCCAGTGCTGGGCTCAACTATTTAATAAATGTTTATGGAACTGAATGCCATTGAATTGATATTCAGTCATTCAGACAGCTGAATTTGGTGATCGTGACCCATTTCTTACTATCATGTCAGAACAACCTATAAGGGATATAGAGCATCTTCTTGCAAATTGAAAGGACCTGGAAAAGACTGGCAGTGTTAGTAAATAAAAAAAAATACTACGGCCTTTACTCAAGGTCTGTGAGTCCTAGGAAAACACATGTGCTTTTGCCTGCACACCTGTCTCCTCCCTGTCCCAGGAGCCGGAAACAGATGCCACAGTGTGGGGTTGCTGTGGGCTGTCAGTCTTTACATTTGAATCAAAATTCAAATCACTGGAATGAGAAGCTAATTATAGCCTTAGTGCATACAATCTGTTACATCCTAAAAATATGTTGTCTTTCACTTGTACTGTCACAGGTGCAGCTGAGTTTGGAAAAAGGAAAGCTTTTTTAGTCACTGTGCAAATAGGATAGGGTAGGATTCTGGATGCCCATGAATAATGTTATCTGATAACACCAAGGGTTGATGTTTCCAAGATGACACAAAGCAGGAAACTAGCCAATAGGAAGGGCTTTCCATGTCAAGAGACTATCAGAAGAAAATGATGTTTTATTTGTTTTTACATGTGCGAAAATGGCCATCATCCTTACAACCCCAGAGCTGCCTCACGATTTAAAGCCTGTAGCTTGAAAGACTGAGATGAGGCAACATTCAGCAAGAGTAATGGTAATAACTCTCCTTTCCATAGTTATGAGGTTTCCAAAGCACTTTCCTCATACCAAGCCTGTGTAGCAAGGAGTCCTCACCTTAGACATGGGACCTACTGATTCAGACAGAGGAATCAGTGACTTACCCGACGGCTGAGTAAGTTTCAGAACTTGAACTCAAATGCAGGGTATCTGATTCCAAGATCAAGCTTCATTCCATTGCCCTGCCCTGCCTAGAAATATTGACAAGGGCCACAGAGAGGCCCAAACTTAGCATCAGAAAATTAGAATCAAGTTCTAGCTCTGCAACTTATTCAACAAGTCACTGAAGTCTTCTGAATCCTAGTTTTCTGTTCTGTAAAATAGGATAGCTTTGTTCACCTCTGCTTCATAGAATACCTAGCTTTCTTCAAAGCTCACCTCCATAAAGCTTCTCCTGACTCCCCCAGTTACTAGTGGCATCCCCAACAAATTATGTTGTACTTATTTTTTGTGTGTCTTGCATATATTTATATACATACATCTTTACCCCACTAGAATATAAACTTCTTGAGGTTAGGAGTCGTTTCCTTTTTGTCTTTTTATTTCCAAAACCTAAGACATTGCGTGGAACATAAGAGCTAGTAAATGATGGATGGTTGATTTATTGCTTTTTTATTTCATTGCAAACAAGGTTTTCATAGTGAAGATGTTAGCTATGATTGCTATGAATTCAACAAATATTTGTTTTGTCATCTAAGTTCAAAGTACTATGATGCAAGATGTCAAGAGGTGTACAGAGATGAATGAAACATAGTCCCTGACCTCAGGAAGCTGACAATCAAGAACATGTATACAGATAATAAATATAATACAAGGCAAAATATGAAAGGGCAACGAAATAGGGAAAGAAAATGTGATATGAAGGGAGAGTTTAGAGGAAAGAGGGTCCTGAGGAATCCTCTATCTTTAACTTGTAAAGTTGAGTTTTTAATCAAAGTATAAACCTTCATTTATGCATTTAAAATTGCAATTTATGGGACAGCTAGATGGTGAATGGATAGTACACTTACTAGCTTTGTGATCTCAGGCGAGTCATTTATCCTCTATTTGCCTGTTTCCTCAACTATGAAATGGGAATAATGTTGTGACAATCAAAAAAAATGAATTACAAAGTACTTAGCACAGTACCCGGCATACCAGAGGTGTTATATAAATTGTTATCGTACCCGTTTTCCCTTGTAGTCCTTTATAGAGTCACTGATTGTATATTCAGGGATGGGGCAGTAGAAAAAGTGCTAGATGCGAAGTCGAAATTTTGGATTCTGGTTTCAGTTCTGCTTCTTACTCCCTTCATGATCACTGGGAAATTACCTAGTCTCTCTGGGTCTCAGCCTCAGTAAAATAAAGAGGCTGGACTGGATGAGCTCAAGGGTTCCTTCCAGTTCTAAATTTACGATTGATGATCCTTCAGGAAGAAGTTCAGTTCAGCAAGTATGGAGCATCTCCACTGTGCCAGAGGCTTATGAAGAAAAAATGCTAAGTCACAGAATTTGGAGCTAGAAGGGGCCTTAGAGAGCAACTAGGGCCATACAAGGCAATGCAAAAGTTCGTAGGATTTAGACGTACTGGGGACCTCAGAGATGATCAAATGTAATGCTCTTTCTTATTAAATTGATAGAGGAGGAGAACAGAGAGGAGCAATAACTATGACAAGTCACAACTAGCACATAGCAGAGTCAGGATTTGGACCAATATCTGCTGACTCCAAACCATAATGGGAGGAAATATCATTATGTTACACTGAATTCAACATACATTTATTAAGCACTTATTGTAAGCAGAACAATGTGCTTGGCACTGAGAGAGATAGAAAATTTTTAAAAAATGGCCTCTGATCTCAAACAAATTATCTTCCAATAGGTAGATAAGATGGACACAACGTAATACAGAAGATTATTTGATAAAAAACATTTTTAAAAGATAAATTAAGGGCCTTTGAGGTCTGAGGGAAAGGTTGCTATTGGTAAAAAATCAAGCAGAACTCCATGGAATTATTGTTCAGGCGTGTCTGATTCTTCATGACCCCATTCAGGGTTTTCTTGTCAAAGATATCAGAGTGGTTTGCCATTTCCTTCTCCAGCTCATTTTACAGATGGGGAAACTGAGGCAAACAGGGTGAAGTGACCTCTCCAAGACCACACAGCTGGTAAGTGTCTGAAGACAGATTTTAACTCAGGGCTTCCTGTCTACTGGCACTCTTCACTACGCTACCTACCTGCTTGCTTCATGGAAGAGAGCCCTTAAACAGAGGTTTAAAGAATGGAGAAAAATTTATCACGGGAAAGAGAAAGGCCTCCCAGTTCTATGAGCTGATGTACAGGATTTCACCTACAGGAATCCTTTTCCCATAGTGGGCACATAAATGTTTGTTAAATTGGGACAGAATACTCAGATGGAGGTGGACAGTTTGTCTAGAGTCGTTCTAAAAACTTTTTCCATCAACAAAAAGCACCTATTTTGTTCATCTGGGTTTTATCTATCAATATTTATCATATTGGAAATTAACATTATGATGAAAATAATTTTGACCCCACTGACCTCCTGAAAAAATTCCAGGAGTCCCAAGAGTCTCTGTACCACACTTTCAAAACCACTAGGTTCCTATGGAAGGAAGCAATAGAAGATAATGCTAGGAGGGGAGAGTTCATGGAAAAGAGCAATGGAAAGAGTAGTGGAAGTTTTTAGTTATTGTTGTTCAGTCATTTCAGTCAAGTCCAACTCTTTGGGACCCCATTTGGGGTTTAATTGTCAAGAATGATCCTTCCTCTACTGATTTTACAAATGAGGAAACTGAGGCAAAAAAGGTTAAATGACTTGCCCAGTTCACACAGCTAATAACCCAGAGGAGCTGGTTCAAATCCCATTTCTGCCACCTGATCTCAGGTATATCAAGTCATCTGTCTGCCACTATTTCCTGTAAAATGATGGGATCATAATTCATACTCATTTCAAAATCTAGCAGCCTATGATCTCCTACTAAAAGAAGGCTAAAAATACAGAGTGTGTAGAGATGGGAAATGTGAAAAGTTTGGAAAGGTGGTCTCCCAAGAAAAGATCCCCCCGCCCAACTGCTCACCCCAAACCTCTCACGTTTACCCCTTAGGAGTCCCCTAAACAAAGTGAACTCCATAATCCACTTGACCTTTTTGTGCATATTGGTGAAATTCTTCCCCTGTGGATAATTATGACAGACCCGATAAGTGAACACACTAATAAACTGAACATATAGGAAAGGTGTTAGCACAGCACTTAGAGCCCTTTGACAGTGCCTGGCTCTGGATTTATGAAACCATAAAAAATAAAAATAAATAAAAAAAAAACCTAGCATGCGCTGAAGCTATAAATTCCTTACAAAGTTCAAGGAGGGGCTTAGCTTTCCCCCAGAGGCCGCGATTTCCAGGGCTTGGATTCTGAGCCCGGCTCGCATCAGGACAGGTTGCCCAGGTATGCAGGTTTGCCCTCCTCTCCCCCTCCAGGTGAGACTGGACCCCTGGCCTTGGGAGCGGGGGGGGGGGGGGTAGGGGAACAACAAAACACAAAGTTCACCTGATGGGACTATTTCATTATACTCAGGGGATTCCATGTAGAACCTGTAATTTGTAATTTGTGTTTCCATCTTTATTACCTAGAAACTGAACCACCACTGTGCTCTTCCTCTCACCTGGCATTTATTTTTAGTGCTGGGAGTCAGGGAGAGGACTTTAATTGCCCGCTCTGATCCAGAGAGGGAAATTATCTCTTTCCATAACCCAGAGCATCCATCTCCCATGCAGCTAATATTTGGAGCCCAGGAATGGAGATTGGGCTGTCATCTCCAGGCTTTATGACGCTGGACCAGAACGGCAGCATCCTTCAGTGTCAGCCTTATAGGCCGAATCACCTTTTTATCCACCCAGATGGAGTGTGATGGGTAGCTCGGCTATTGAGTGCAATCCATTTGGAGTAGTAAAGACTGCTAGTAACGGTTATTTTCATTTGGAATTGTCCTGCCAGACACCACCACCTGCTGATTCACAAAGCTGGCCTCCTGGGCAATTAGGAATTTGGTTTCATTTTCCTGTTGTTTAGAGGAGTGGGGTGCAGTGAAAGGTCACAGAAAGGAAAGGAAGGAGATTTGAGAAGAGGAAACACCTGGGCTTCTTTCTTTTGATTTTGTGTGGAAAGAAAGCTAATATTATAATGCCAAGAAATGTTCCCACGAAAGGTAATGGCCAGTCCCATGGTATCAAAACCTTTAAGGGCATCCTCTCCATATGTATGGGTTGAAAAGTAGATCTGACAAACTAAAACCATTCCCAATAAGATCAGGAGTGAAACAAGGCTGCCCACTGTCACCATTACTATTTAATATTGTATTAGAAATCTTAGCTTTAGCAATAAGAGAAGAAAAAGAGATAAAAGGAATCAGAGTAGGTAATGAAGAAACCAAATTATCACTCTTTGCAGATGACATGATGGTATACTTAGAGAACCCTAGAGACTCAACTAAAAAACTACTAGAAACAATTCACAACTTTAGCAAAGTTGCAGGATTCAAAATTAATCCACATAAATCATCAGCATTTTTATATATTACCAACAAAATTCAACAGCAAGAGATACAAAAAGAAATTCCATTCCAAATAGCAGATGATAGGATAAAATATTTGGGAATCTATCTGACAAGGAAAAGTCAGAAACTATATGAACTAAACTACAAAACACTTTCCACACAAATAAAATCAGACCTAATCAATTGGAAAAACATTAAGTGCTCATGGGTAGGCAGAGCGAATATAATAAAAATGACAATACTACCCAAACTAATTTACTTATTTAGTGCCATACCAATCAAACTCCCAGGAAATTATTTTACAGATCTAGAAAAAATAGTAGCAAAATTCATTTGGAAGAACAAAAGATCAAGAGTTTCAAGAGAATTAATGAAAAGAAAAGGCTGATGATGGTGGACTTGCTTACCAGATCTAAAACTATATTATAAAGCAGCGGTCATCAAGACCATTTGGTATTGGCTAAGAAATAGAGTAGTTGATCAGTGGCATAGGATAGGATCCCAGGACAAACTAGGCAATAAGTATAGCAATTTAGTCTTTGATAAACCCAAAGACCCCAGCTTTTGGGATAAGTACTCACTATTTCGCAAAAACTTCTGGGAAAATTGGAAACTAGTGTGGAAGAAATTAGGGCTTGACCCATACCTAACACCACATACCAAGATAAGATCTAAATGGGTTCAAGATCTAGATATAAAGAGGGATTTTGTAAGCAAATTAGAGGAACGCAATATAGTTTACCTCTCAGACCTGTGGAGATGGAATAAATTTATGTCCAAAGAAGATCTGGAACTCCTAATTGAACACCAGATAGATAATTTTGATTATATTAAATTAAAAAGTTTCTGTAGAAAGAAAACTAATGCAGACAAGATTAGGAGGGAAGCATCAAATTGGGAAATCATCTTTACATTTAATGGTTCTGATAAAGGCCTCATTTCTAAAATATATAGAGAATTGTCTCATATATATAAGAATTCAAGCCACTCTTCAATAGATAAGTGGTCAAGGGATATGAACAGACAATTTTCAGATGATGAAATTATAACCGTCTCTAGTCATATGAAAAGTTGCTCCAAATCACTATTGATCAGAGAAATGCAAATTAAGACAACTCTGAGGTACCACTACACACCTGTCAGATTGGCTAAAATGACAGGAAAAGATAACGATGAATGTTGGAGGGGATGTGGGAGGGCTGGGACACTAATACATTGTTGGTGGAACTGTGAACGGATCCAACCATTCTGGAGAGCAATTTGGAGCTATGCTCAAAAAGTTGTCAAACTGTGCATACCCTTTGACCCAGCAGTGTTTCTACTGGGCCTATATCCCAAAGAGATCTTAGAGGAGGGAAAGGGACCCACCTGTGCAAGAATGTTTGTGGCAGCCCTTTTTGTAGTGGCAAGAAACTGGAAACTGAATGGATGCCCATCAATTGGAGAGTGGCTGAATAAATTATGGTATATGAATGTTATGGAATATTATTGCTCTGTAAGAAACGACCAGCAGGACAATTTCAGAGAGGCCTGGAGGGACTTGCATGAACTGATGTTGAGTGAAACGAGCAGAACCAGGAGATCATCATACACAGCAACAACAGTATTACATGATGATCAATTCTGATGGACATGGCTCTCTGCAATAAAGAATTGTCTCAAACCAGTTCCAATTGTTCACTGAAGAAAACCATATACACCCAGAGAGAGGGAAATGAAATATGGACCACAACGTAACATTTTCATGATCTCTATTGACATTTGCTTGCATTGTGTTGCCTTTCTCTGATTCTTTTTTTTTCTTGTAGATAGGATTTTTCTTGCATAACTTCTCAAGCATTTCAACATTATTAACATGTAGTGGACTTCCTGCCATCTAGGGGAGGGGAGGGGACTGGGGGTAAAATTTGTAATGGAAAGCTTTGTAAAGATCAATGCTGGGGAACTACCCATATATATGTTATACAAATAAAAAGCTTTAATAAAAAAAAAAAGAAAAGTAGATATGAGTTCCAATTCTGGCATGGAATTCATCATCCTTGTGTGTTCATGCAAAACCCTTTTCTGTGTCTGAGTCCCATTTTTTTCCTCTGTAAAATGGATATAGATCCTCCTAGTTCTGACATGCTGTCTTCTAAAGGCTCTCACAGTTCTCAATTTCTGTGTTCAATATTCTAAGGGTCCTCCCAGCTCTGACCTTCTGTGTTCTAAGCTCCCTCCCAGCTCTGGCCTTCTGTCTTCTAAACTCCCTCCCAGCTCTGACCTTCTGTGTTCTAAGTTCCCTCCCATCTCTGACCTTCTGTATGTTCTAAGCTCCCTCCTAATTCTGACCTTCTGTGTTCTAAGAGCCCTTCCAGCTCTGACCTTCTATGTTTTAGGCTCCTTCCCAGCTCTGACCTCCTGTGTTCTAAGCTCCCTCCCAGCTCTGACC
>JAJPUD010004906.1:88827-111890 GCA_023553655.1 Myrmecobius fasciatus | reverse complement strand
TTTTTTTTTTTTTTTTTTTTTTTTTTTTTTTTTTTGAGGTACTTGGAGTTAAGTGACTTTCCCAGAGTCTCACAGTTAGTAAATGTCTGAGGCCAGATTTGAATTCAGGTTCTTCTGAATTCAGGGTTGGTACTGCATCCCAAAACTTCTTATATTTTTTTCCAAAGGCATTATTGTTCTCCACCTCATGTCACAGTGAACTGTAATGTCCTCTGGAACAACTTCCAAAAGACAAATCCTAAGTTTTTTGAGTCTATGTGATTTTCTGTTTGTTTGTTTTTAAGCTTTTTATTTTCAAAACATATGCATAGTTTTCAGCATTCTTCTTTGCAAAATCTTGTGTTCCAAACTTTTTCTCCCTCCCTTCCTCTCCCCCTCCCCTAGATGGCAAGTAATCCAATATATGTTAAACATGTGCAATTCTTCTGTGCATATTTATACAATTATCCTGCTGCACAAGAAAAACCAGATCAAAAGAAAAAAATGAGAAAGAAAACAAAATGTAAGCAAACAACAACAAAAAAGTGAAAATACCATGCTGTGATCCACATTCAGTTCCCACAGTCCTCTCTCTGGGTACAGATGGCTCTCTCAATAACAAGACCATTGGAACTGGCCTGAATCACTTCACTGCTGAATAGAGCCACGGCCATCAGTATTGATTATCATATAATCTTGTTGTTGCCATGTATGATGTTCGCTTAGTTCTATTCACTTCACTTTGTATCAGTTCATGTAAGTCTCTCCAGGCCTCTCTGAAATCATCCTGCTAACAGTTTCTTATAGAACAATAATATTCCATAATATTTATATACCATAACTTATTCAGCCATTCTTCAACTGACATATCCCAAAGCTTTTTAAACTAAGGATCCCAATCCATATGTGGATAACTGAATGTAGGAGTCACAAAAAATTGGCAATAGTAAAATATTTCTGAACACAATGACCCAAAATTAATTCAAAATCAATTGCATAATGAATCTGAGGTGTTTCTGATAGGGACTTGCCCATGTTGCACCACACAACTTCCCTGCAACCTTGGATCTGAACATACAACATACGCACTTTGCACTGTACATGCATGAATATTGGCAGAAACACATCGGCTCAGATTTGAGACAGAATAATGTAAAAATTTCTCAGGTGAAAGGGGATCACAAGTGGAAAAAATTTTAAAAACCCTGCACTGTACTACCTAGCTGTCCCTGGTCCTTCTCTCTCTCTCTCTTTTTTTTAAATTTTATTTTTAATTTGTGGAATAAAATAAGCATTTTCTTGGTCCCTTTTTAAGGAGTCTTGGAAAACAGAGGATTCAGAAATTAATAAAATCTTGGTGAATTTCAGATATTGCACATTTAGAGGAAGGAGAAAGAAAATTAAATGAAGGATATGAGGTAATGAAAAGATCATTAAATAGGAACTTGGAAAATTTGGGACTAAGTGAACATAATGTGACAAAAAGAGAACTGGATTTGGGGTCAGAAAGCCTGTTTTCAACTGTAGGTCTTGCTGATAACTACCTCTCTGATCTCCTGCAAATCACCAAACTACTAGGGGTTTCTGTTTTCTCATCTGCAAAAAAAAAAAAAAAGAGGGGTTTATTGTGGATAACCTCTAGAAAGCTATTGGTGATAGTAGCTAGAGAGTGAGGGGCTGGAGTCAGGAAGACCTGAATTCATATTCAGACTCAAAATACTTACTAGTTGTGTGACATTGGACAAATCATTTTATTTGCCTCAAATTCCTCAAATGGGGATCATAACAACACCTATCTCAAAGGCTTGTTTTGAGAATTAGTTGAAATAATATTTATAAAAAGAACTTAACATAGTCCATGACATAGTAAATGCTACAAAAATGATAATTTCTTTCTCTTCCTTCCTTCCATCCCTAAATCCTTTGAAAGTCCTTATCAATTCACTACATAATTTTGGGCAAAACATCACCTTTTTCTGAAATTTAAATTTCTCTACTGGCAAATGAGGATATTCAACTAGAAGATCTGTAAGTTTTCTCTTCAAGTTGAAAAGTGTTGTGATGCAGTGAATACATGGCTCTTTCTCCTTTCTATTGTGTCCTGTTGGTAGAAAAGTAACCTGGTAAGTTGTCCAGCTGCCACAACTAGAGAAAGGCACGAGGCAAATTTGAACGTGACCACACAGATATATGGGACTAGCCAACCATCAATTGTACTGACTCCAAATTCCCATGCTGGAGAGGTTGGTGCCTTCAATAGGACTGTTATAAAGCCATAAACAATTATAATAAAAGCTAACATCTATGTTGTACTTTAAAGTTTTAAAATCATTTTACAAATATTATCTCAGTTATCCTCACATTTTACATTGAGGAAATTGAGGCAGACAGAGATTCAGTGGCTTGTATAATACCATACAGCTAGTTAATAATGACTGAGCAACATTAAAATTCAGGTCTTGCTGACTCCAAGTTCAGTACTCTATCCACTATGATATCTAGATGGGATTCATTTAATTCCTTGTCAGAGATCAACCTGGTGTGAGATCAGAGGAACTTCTTTCATTCATTCATTCATGAAGCATTGGACATCTACTATTTGCAGAGTATCATGCTTCACACTAAGACATTTACATAGCTCTTTCCTTCCAATAAACTTCTGCTTTTTTATTTTTTATTTGTATTTTTATCATGAACCAAATCAATAAACAAATATTCCAATATGAAAAGAACAAGAAAAAGGATTACATATCTGAAACTGTGAGCTTTTATTATATATAGTTTCTTTTTAAGAAGTACATATTAAATATAACAAAATCATAACAAGTGACCCTTTTTATACCCCTTCAGAATTTTTTTCTTCTATGATTTTAATGTTTTATTGATATTATTTTCCTTGGGTCTTTTTGCATCTGTGTTACAGAATCAGAGGTAGTAAATATTATATTACTAATCCTATTTTATAAATGAGGAAAATGAGACCCAATGGATAGAGTAGAAAGAGCAATGAATTCAGATCTGGTAAATGTGGGTTCAGATTCCAGTTCTGATACATATTAGCCCTGAATCGCTGAGCAAGCCATTTCAATTTCTCTGGGTTTCAGTTTATTCATTTGTAGTATGGGTTGAAGATTCTATTGTAAATTTGATGTTTCTAGGTGACTTGCCCAAGGTCAAATAATAAAGAACCTGAGTTAAGATTCGAACCCAATTCTCTTGCCACTAAATACATACTATTTATACTATGTTTATACTATGATAATAACAATTTGTATTCTATAGTTATTTATAAAGTATAATCTTATATTTCTGTAAGTATTTTACATATATTCTATCATTCATCTCCCCCATATCATAATCCTGAATTTTACCTCTTTAGACTACCTTAGGCTCTGGTACTTATTCTTTTCTACTTTATCTAGCCTAGAACCAGATTTCCAGGTTTGCTTTGTCATATTTCTATCCAGCCCCTAGGTGCACCTGGCAAATAGTAAGTCAATCTTCATAGCACTCCCATGAAGTCAGTAGTACAAATATTATCCCCATGTCACAGGTGAGCATTCTTATATATGTTCAGTGTCACACAGGTACTAAATAACAGAGCCAAGATTTGAACCCAGATTGTCTAAATACATGTCCAGTGGTCTTTCTACAAGTGATTTAGGTAGAAAAAATACACACACACGCATACACACATGTATACAATATCTGTCTCTTCGTAGGTATCTTTTTTAATAATAATCAAAAAAGAACAAAACACACTCCTATAGCTATGAGTTGTCTCCTTAGTCAGAACTGAAATTCTCTGATATACTGCCAATAAAGATGAGTTTTAAGATATGTTTTACTTTATTGTGACAAGCGATTAGTGTCCATAAAATCCCCATCCTTCTTTTTCCACAGTTGATGGCATTTGACGATTCTGTAATTTCCTTCCTGCAAATGACATTCTTTTTAAAATTCAAATGCCCTTCAATAGATGCAGTACTTTTCAGGAAACTCATGTAGACAGGTGGCACTCAGGGTAATTCAGGAGAGGAGTGCTCAGAGCATAGTGTGCTGTTTACATGATTTCTAGCCATTCTCTTCTCATTAACATTGAAGGCTGTATGTCCTCGGGAAGTAATATGTTATATGGTAGGAAAACCTGGGCTTATATATCAGTTCTACTTCTTACAACATGTTTAACTCCAGGCAAGGCACTTCCCGTTAGACTCCTTCAAAGAAAAAACTTTTACAACATGACTAATGTGGAATTATGTTTAATATAATTATATATGTATAATCTATATCTGATTGGTTGTTGTCTTGGAGAAGGGAGAAAGGAAGAAAGGGAAAAAATTGGAATTCAAAATCTTATTAAAGTGAATGTTGAAAACTATCTTTTCATGTAATTGGGAAAAATACTATTAAGTGATGGGGGGGAAAAGAAGTTAGTAGGAGAAAGAGGAAAAAAATTTCAAGAAATAAAGAAGATAGTCTTTTGCTTTTTTTTATATGTCCCCCTAACTTAATACTAAATCTTTGATCCATAGGAGGTACTTAATAAATGCTACATAAAAACTGATTGAATAGGGTTCAGTTCCCTTCTCTGTAAAATAACAGGCTTCAACCTGAGAATTTCTAAGGTTCTTTTCATGTCTGGTATTCTGTCTTCGTGTGAATTGATCTCCAATGGCTAGAGCAAAAACTAGACTAGAAGAAAATTAAATGTGAGACAGCATTACGGTGGGTTAGGTTTCAGAGTCATTTTTTTAAAAAAAAATAGTTTTTAATAATTTTCCCCTAATTACATGTTAAAATAATTTTAAACATTTGATTGGGTTTTTTTAAAGTTTTGAATTCCAAATTCTCCCTCTCCCTCATCTCCCCCCCGACCTAAGATGATAAGCAATCAGATATAGGTTATACATGTGCAATCATATAAAACATTTCCATATTAGTCATTTTGTAAGAGAAGACTCAAAAAAGAATAAAAGAAAGAAAGAAAACATGAAAAATAGCATGCTTCACTCTGTAGTCAGATAATATCAGTTCTCTGGAGGTGGATAGTATATTTCATCATTAGTCCTTTGGGATTGTCTTAGATCATTGTTTTTCTGAAAATGTCTAATTCATTCACTGTTCTTAATCATACAACATTGCTATTACTGTTCTCCTAGTTTTGTTCACTTTGCATCAGTTTATATGTCTTTCCATGTTTTTCTGAAATCATCCTGCACATCATTTATTACAGAACAAGAGTATTCTATCACAACCAATATACCACAGCCTATTTGAACATTTTCCAACTGATCGGCATCAGAGGTGATGTTCAAAGCATAAAACTAGCGCTATCTTTTCTATTTCAACTATATTGAAATTATTCAGATCAATATTCAAAGTGACAATCAATTATTCAGATGCCAACCAGTCCAGGATCCAGGAGAAATTAGGTGAAGTTACCAAAGTATTTGGAGAAAAAGGTTTTTTTTTTTTTTTTTTTTTTTTAACATAGATGTCAATTTAATAGTGGTACTATCATCATAGTCATAGAGTAGGAATCTTGGAGTTATTTGTGATTCCTGAGCATTTAAACTTTTATGTATTTGGTTCCCACATCTTCAATGGCCCCTTCTTGTCTACAGAATAAAACCCAAACTCCTCTGCTTGTTCTTTAAAGCATTCCCCAATCTAGCCTACCCTATATTTCCAGCCTTATTTCCCATTACTCAACAAAATAGTAAGTAATTCACAAGTAAAGAGTCTCCTTGGTGGGTGAGGTCTTCTCCTATCTAGAGGTGATCAGTCCATTACCATCTATTGTAGAACTTTTGGAGCTCTGGAGGCCACTGCATCCATTGGATTCAACTCTAGCCAAGGCTATCATCTAGGCAAATTGGACAACTCAGAATCGCAAAATTCCAGATTTACAAAGAACCTGAACAGTCACCTAATCCAACCCACACTGGAAGGAGAATTCCTAGGATAATAGCCCAAAGCGGTCATCCAGCCTTTGCCTTTGCTTGAAGATCTCCAGTGAAGGTCAGCCTTCTTCATGGGAAAGTAGTCAGTCCTATTTGGGACTGGTTCTAATTACTGGAAAGTTTTTCCCTAGCTCTTTGCAACCTTTTGCTCCTTAGTCTTGTTCTCTTATCTCCTTTTCATAGCAAACTTGCAAGGACTTGAAGATAATTATCAGTCAATCAACAACCATTTATTAAGCACCTATAATGTGCCAGGTATTGTGCTAAGCTCCTGGGATACAAAGAAAGGCAAAAATCCATCCCTCTTCTCTAGCCTTCCAATACAGTGGGTGAAACCACATGAAACAATTATGTATAAACAAAATAGAGATAGGATAGGATGATGGAGTTCCAGGAAACTAATTTCAGATCAAAGCACTAAGATTGAGGGGGAGGGGATTAAGAGAAGTTTCTTACAGAAGGTGAGCTTTGAAGGCAAACAGAAGAAAGAAATCAGGAGAGAAAGAATTTTAAGTATGGGGAAAAGCCAGTGAAAAAACATAGACTTGGGAGAGGGAGTGTCTTATTTGAAGAATAATAAAGAGGTGAGTATCTCTAGATCAAAGAGTGTGTAGAAAGGATTAAGATGTAAGAAGACTAGAAAGGTAGGAAGAGGTTTTGAATGCCAGAGGATTCTATATTAGATTCTAGAGATGATAAGAAGACACTGGATTTTATTGTTTAAAGAAGTAATGTGGTCAGTCCTGTTCTTTAAGAATATCAGTATAACAGCTCAGAGAAGGATAGATGGAAGTGAAGAGAAATTTGAGACAAGAAAACCAGGTTTGGGCGCTGAGGGCCTGCACCAGAGCAGCAGCAGTGGTGGAGAAAAAGTGTGTATCTGAGGAGTGTTAGGAAACCAAAGGACTTGACCACTGCTTGGATATGGGGATGAGGAGCTGAAGATGACGCCCCGGTTTCAAGACTGTGTGACTATCCCTTCTAGTTCAAAAGTCAATAAATTCAAAAAACAATAATTAAATAGTTCTGCTTTCCTTCTGTTGCAGTCTTAATATTGTGTCATCTACGGGGCCCTTGACAGTAACAGGAAGTTTGGATGACAGAAAATTGGGATGAGGACAATGACTTCATTTTCAGATCTATTGATTAAAGATAATAGACATATTGTGTCTATGGTACATCCCAGTTCAAGATGTCTAAAAGGCAAGTTATACCCCCCTTTTCTTCTCCAGGCTAAACATCCCCAGTTTGTTCGACTAGTTATTATATGATACAAATAAATTCAAGGACTTTCACCATTCTGATTGCTTTCCTTAGAATGTTCTCTGTCGTTGTTGTTGTTTGTCCTTCATTTTCAAATGTTGTTGGCAATGTCAGTGATCCATTGGATGTGCTCTATATTTAATAATAATGGAGAATGTTGATGATCCAGATATCTGTTAGAATTCTCTCTTACTGCCAAAAAGCCAGACAGCTGGCTTTTTAACTTACCTTAAACATAACTTCATCTTTCAAAAGGTAAAGAAACTTTTCTAGATCGGATTCTCTCCACTAGCAATAGCACAAAACAGTGGAAGGATCATTGGTTCTATAGTCAAAGGAACTAGGTTTATAGCTCACAAATGATACCTACTCCCTGTGTGATTCTCAACAAGTTACCTGACTTCCCTAGACCTCATCTGTAAAACGAGGGGGTTGGACTAAATGATCTGTTGAGGTCCCTTTCAGCTCTATGTTAGTGATCTTATTTTCTAGTTGCTGAGGAGTGGAAAGGACAGGAATCTTTGAGGGAAGCAACCATGCCCTCCTGGAGTTTGTGTTGGAGAAGGTGAGGAAACTTGGGCGTAGTCTAACATGCACCCCAGATCTTAGTGGAGCAGATTTTTAAAGGTTCAGAGGAAGGGCAGGTAGCATTAAAATCACTCAGAAGAAGACAGATGAGGAGAGATGGAAGTTTTTCAAGAATGACACTCTGGAAACCCAAAGGCAATCAATTTTGAGGAAAAAGAAAAAGAAGTATTGACACAGAGAAAACTCACCCGTGATATGTGCAGAAAATGGAATCAAAGAAAGGTAATTTAGAATGAATACAAAAACCTAGCACAATATTGTAGGAATAGAATCAGGAGAACTAAAGCTCAGCATGAGTGAGAGAAGAAATAAAGAGAAACAAAATTGGGGAAGGGAGCAAGGATTAGCTGCATCAGGGGGAAAGGAAGATACAAGAAGGAATAAGAGTTGGAGGGGGATGATACAATTTGATAACTGACAACAGAGGGAAAACAGAGCTACTTAATTATTAGTTTGTTCCTGCTTACTTTTTCAGGGAAAATAACCTTTGAACTTGAAGGGACAGAATAAAAATAGCTACTAGGGAACTGATACCCAAGATAACTCAAAAGTTAACAAGACAGCACCTTGCCGCCACTGATAAACTCAAGCCATTATATATTCTGTATATTCTTCACTCCCTAGACATTCCCTATGCCTTCCTACCTTCCCATCTTTGATCACACTCTTCCCCATGTTAGGTATGTAGTTCCCTTATCAACTCTGCCTGCTGAATCCTTCTCCATCTTTTGAAACCCAATTCAAAAGTTCTTCCATGAACTCACCCCAGAAGGTGAAATTCTTCCTCTTTGGACCTCACATATTTGCACTGCTCTGATGCATTTCTGATCTTATATTAAGATTTGTATTTGTCTTTGTATCCTATCTAAAATAGTGTGAAAACTCCATGCAAACAGGACTGTCTGTTAACTCAACTTGGAAAGGGCTAGAACTGAGTCCATGGTGATGACTGAACTCTTTCTTGTTCAGGAAGCCAGGAAGGAAGGAAGCAAGAAGATCCAGTGGACCCGAAAGTTGAGAATACAGTGCAGATGAAATAAGGTCAAGGACCAGCCTGCAAAGCTGAGAAGTTGCATGGCCACGACAGGTGTCAGGATCTGATACAGAAGAAGGGCCAAAGTCAGGAATAGAATTAAAGGAAACAAGGGCTAAAATCCAGGCAGCAACTTTCTCTGCCGGTAAGAAGCTGGAGAAAAGAATAATCTATGACCTCGGAGAGGCAGGTGAATTTTCAGCCCTGCTAGCTAGCCTCTTGCACTCTCTTGGCTGCTGTTAGCCCACTTTCATTTCTATGGAATCCATCCAGTGTCTACACTTGCTATCTTTCATCTAGATTACTGCAACAGTCTCCTAACCAATCTCCTTGCCTCAGGTCTCATCCTTCAAACTTTCCTGCAGCCACAACCATGTTCATCTTCCAAATAAACAATTTGCATCACAATACGCCCCTCCTCAACATTTCTCATTTGGCCTACAGTTTAGAGTCAAAATTATTAAGATCCTAGAATTCAAGGCACTTTTCCAACTGACTCAGCCCTACCTTCCCAAAAGGTCTCAACAGATAGGAATATTGGATTCAATCAAATAAGAGTGGATTTAATTTTTAAAAAACACAAAGTCTAACATTTAAGCTCAAAAAATCAATTTCACAAGTTTAAGATATGGGAGGCAAAGCTAACTGACAGATTATCCGAAATAAATTGGATTTTGGACTCAATAAGTGGCAACAGTGGATAAAGTACCAAGCCTGGTGTCGAGAAAACTCATCTTCCTGAGTTCAAATCTGGCCTTACACGATTACTAGCTGTGTGACCTTTGGCAAGTGAATTAATCCTATTTGCCTCAGTTTGCTCGTGTGTCATGAAGAAGAAAATGGCAAATCATTCCAGTGTCTCTGCCAAGAAAACCCCAAATGGAGTCACTTAGCTGAACTGAAATGACTGAACAAGACTCAATATGAATCAACAACAAGATATGACCATCAAAAAAGCTAATGTGATTCTGTGCTACTTTAATATAGCTACAATGTCCACAAAGGAAGTAACTCTTTCTGCAATTTGTCCTGATGAGAATAAATGTGGAGTGTACTGTGTTCAGCTCTGGACATCATCTTTTAAAGACAATGATCAACTGTAGAGCATCCAGAGTAAGGCATTCCACACAGTGAAAGGCCTTAAAAAAAAAAGAGATACATCAGTCCCACCTTTGTGTCAGTCAATCAATCAATAAGCATTTATTAGGCAGCTATTGTATGCCAAGTATGGAATGTAGAAAGGCAAAAGATGAAGTCCCTGACCTTGAAGAACTCACACTCTAATGGGGGAACCACAATTAAACAAATAGGTACAACAAAATTCCAGATAGAATAATTAGGAAATCACATACAGAGGGAAAACTCTAGAATTAAGGGTAATCAGGAAAGACATCCCAACCAGCAGGTTATTGTAATAGTCTAGACACAGGATAATAACATAATGTACCCCTACATCAGGGTGCTGGAAATAAAGGAGGAAAGGAAATATAGTCAAGAAATGTTGCAAAGATGTAATCAATAGGTCTTGGCAATAGATTGGATATGGGAGGTAAGTAATAGGAGTCAAGGACACTTAGTTTGTGAACCTCAGTGACTGGGGATATGATGGTACCTTTGACAGTAATGGATTGTGCAAAGTCACCAGCCTCCATTTTTTCCTCCAGAAACATCTGGATTCAGTGGCAAAATATAAGAAATCTCTTCTTTCCAAGTGCTCTCCTACTGGCAGTGCCATCCACTCTAAAGCTTCCTTCCCTTTGCAGGGCTATCTCCAGTCATCCCGATCTATATCTTGCCACTGGACCCAGATGACTCTAGAGGAGAAAGTGGTGATTTTGTACAACTCATTACTGGAAGTTTGGAATGGGAAAGAATCTAGAAGGGAGGGTATAGAGGGAAAGATATTTGGCTCTATTTCAGATTAGTTGAGTATAAGATGTCTACTAGACATCCACTTTGAAAGGCCATAGAGGCAATCTAAAATGCAAGATTAAAGGTCAGTGGAGAGACTAGAATGGGATAAGTAGATGTAACAATCATCATCATAGAGATGATAATTTATCCACAAATGAGATTACCAAGTGAAATAGGATATAGAGGGAGAAGAGAAGGCTCAGAAGAGACCTTTAGCAGGGTACTCATGATTATCAGGCTTTCTCTTCTGTAAATGGAGATTATTGGACTAGATTCATCTGTAAAGTCCAATATAGTTCTGATGTGCTCTGTTCTAAAGACTTTTCTAGCTTTGACCTTCTGGTTTTAAGTTCCCTTTCCAGCTCTGATACTCCATGTTCTAAAATCCCTGCCAGTTCAAATATCCTGTTTTAAGAACCTTGCCAGCTCTGACATTCTATGTTCTAATAGCCTTCCTAGATCTAACATTCTGGCATGTCCTAAGATCCCTTTCAGCTGAGACTCTTATGTTTTAAAAATGTCTAACATTCTATGTTCTAACATACTCTCCAGTGCTAATATCATGTGTTCTAAATGTTCCTTTCAGCTCTTAATAAAATTCTAAGATTCTCGAAGTCCTATCCTCTGGGTGAACCTTATCTCCTCACCATTGCTCACTTGACTTGTATGCAAGTCAGGCTTCTGAGGCTCAGTTCTGACTCTAAGCCAGCATTGCAAAATCCACACTTGGGATCAATGCAATCATTAGAACTTAGGGAGTGAAGGATGAATCTCCCTGAACCCAGCTCCTCCCCCATCATTGCAAGAAGCAGAAGGGTTCTGCTGTAGACTGATTTGTTTTTGGCTCACTCTATTGCTGAGGAAGCCAAAAGATGGTGCAGCTTCCCCTACAGTGTCTCCCTTTGCCACTCACTCTCTAATCCTTTCATTTCAATATAATCCTTTACTCGGGACCTCCCATTCAAGTCATATTATGGTGCTCACTCAAACCCAGCTGGACAACTTTCAGCCTCTAAGACCTTGGAATGATCTGCACATGCACTCTACTGGTAGTGCCATTCACTCTAAAGCTACATTCCATCTGCAGGTCCATCTCCAGTCCTCCTGATCTATGTCTGGCCACTGGACCCAGATGGACTTGGAGGGGAAAGTGAGGCAAGTTACTTTGTATAGCCTTCATTTAAATACAATTCATTTGCATGTCATGGCATCCCCTCCCTGAAATCACGGCTCTCTTCAAGAATGAAGGACAAACTAACAACCTTCCATTTAATTCTGAAGTTATCTTCTATTGTCTGATCTCTGGAGGTCATCTCTCCCTTTAGAATGTAAGCTCCTAGAGGGCAGGAATTGCTTTTGCTTTTTGTGCTACGCCCAGTGTTTAGCATAATGTCTAGAACATAAGCACTTAATAAATGTTTGTTGATTAATACAGTTCAACATTATAAATCTCCATTACATGACTTACAAGTCATCATCTGATCTCACCTCCAGCAATAGGAATTGAATCAAACCAGTCTATTCTTCCTTATTCTGCTCTGAAATCTTAGAAACTTGGAGAGAAAGTAGCTGCAGAAGTTTAGACTTTCACCTTCCAATGATTTGGGGTTGAGGAAGGTTAGATGAGGAGTATACTGGTCAGATGATAATAAAAAAGCAAATCATGCAAGAAAGAGAGGACAAGATTCAACAACGTGGGGCCTGGAAAATGTGTTTTGGCAGGAGAATGAAACCAGTAAATCCATAATTAACTATTCATATTGCAAAGAGCTTCTCCACACCCAGAGTCATCCGGGGATTGGGACTTCTTGCTCACTAAGACTTGACATTCCCAAGTGAAAAGCTTCAGACTTTTCAAATTCCTAAGCCCAACTATCACTTCTGTCTTGACGTTGAAATGTGACGTGTGCAACCTGGTTGCAATAATAATGATGATAGCTTACTTTTCTGGTGTACTTTGTGGTTTTACAAAGCATTTTGCTGACAACACCCTTGTGAAGCAGCTAGTACAAATTCATTACCATCAGGCCTGAAAATGCCCTTTCTAGACATGGTTCTAGCCTTTCAGCCTAGTCCCTGATTCTTTCACATCTTAGAGATGCTCTTTAAGAAGGTTTTTGCAAGAACCACTAAAGTTGGCATTAGAACATTTGAATTCACTTCCTGGCTCTGACGCTTAGTCTATCAATCAATCAATACCATTTATTAAGCTCCTACTATGTAGCAAGTATGATGCTAACCTCTTTGTTGATAGTGATGGTGATGGTGGTGCAGTGGATAGAGCACCAATCTTGGAATCAGGAAGATCTGAGATTAAATCCAGCCTCAGGCACCTGCTAGCTGTGTGACTCTGGGCAAGTCATTTAACTCTATTTGTCTCAGTTTCCTCATCTGTGTAATGGAGTTGGAAAAGTCAATGTCAAACCTCTCCAGTATCTTTGCCAAGAAACCCTCAAATAGATTTATGGAAAGTTGTATATGACTGAAACAAGTGAACAACCACAATCTGATGAAAAAGATGGGATGGCACTGAATCATTTGTACATGTAGAGGAATTTGCCTTCAGGGAGAAGGGTCACCTTTTCACAAGACAGAGGAAAAGGAGATAGCACTTATCTTGCTCCCAATGCAACCCAAGTTTAGCTTTTTTTAGCTGTTGTGTCATATTCATCCTGGGCTTTGAGTCCACTAACATCCACAGCTGCAACTGTATAGATGACAATGGCTTAGCTTAATGGCTAGAATTGAGATTGTTGAGATAGGGATGACTGAGCCATCAGATTCACCATAACTGGGACATGAAGAAAGGGGAGGACTTTGGAACAGACTAAACACAGGAGCATAGTATTCAAAGCATTTCTACTGCTTGGTGGGTCATATCATAGCCAGCAAAATATTTTCCCATGGCATTGATTGCTTGAGGATGAAATTGTAGTGCTGCTGAAATAGCTCCCAAGATGAGTATGTGAGCCATGGTGCACTTAAAATGGAGGTCCATGAGAGTAATTACAGAATTCCAGTCACTGCACAAGGAGGTACATACCAGAAATGTATGAACTCCCAGCGTTCGCTATGTGCCAAATGCTAATGATGCCCAGAAAGGACCTTTTGCAATGTGGCCAAGGCTGTAAGCTTGTAGTTGGGTAGACAGCCATAGAAGGTTTGGAAAATTCATGCATTTTCATTTCAATGAGAGCTGATCTGGCTTTATTGCTTCCAAAGCAATGCTTTGTGGGATGCAGATGTTCACCAATGAGCTGTTATCTATTTTGTCTGAGGAAGAAAAATCTGGTAACACAAGATTCTAGCCCGTGAGAATCATATCTTTGCTGGGGAATTAGATAGTCAGTCCCCATGGGAGGGTGTTTCTTGTTTAAAAAAACGACACTTTTCCCTAGACTCCCTTCCTAGCCTGATGTTCCATATTCCATGTTCTAAGTCCCTTCCATGTCTTAAACTCAACATTTTAAGATCCCTAAAGTGCCTTTCAAAGTTTCAATTATGATATTATATGATTCTATTGCTTAAGCAAAATTAAACTCTTCTGACAGTCATTTGCCTAATTGGATCATTGTAGTTAGCTAACCCAGATAATTTGGACATAGACAAGGCTTTGCCTGAGGTAGGGTTGAAGGGACAAATTATGTGGTTTGAATTTTCCCATCACAGTAAATAAATAATTGAAAAACCCTTGGTTTGTGCTTTAGAGATGAAGAACATTTCACAAACAGCTGAGTGAATGGAAAAGAATGTATTAAACACTTTCAAGCACTGTGCTATACACTGGGGACAGAAACACAAAGATCTTCCCTGTACTCAAAGAGCTTATTCTCTAATAAAGGAATACACTGTATATGGGGATTGGTGACCAGGGATATTTAGAGTTAAGGGAATAATGAATGGGACTAAAGGGGGGATAGACTAACACATCCCAACCAGAATAATAGTAGATTTGATTTGATTATGGTTCAAGATTCTAGGACTGAGTGAGAAAAAGAAGGAAACATACAAAGTAATATGATTTGTGAAAATGTTTTAGGAGCAGGAATTCTCAAACTTTATGGTCTCAAAACTCTTTTATACTCTTAAAAATTATTGAGGATTCCTCCAAAGAGCTTTTGTTTATGTCTATTGATATTTTGTTGTTTATTCAGTTGTTTCAGTCATGTCTGACTTTTAATGACCCCATTTGGGGTTTTCTTGTCAAAGATTCTGGTGCTGTTTGTCATTTTCTTCTCTAGCTCATTTTACAGTTGAAGGAACTAAGGCAACAGGATTAAATGACTTGCACAGTCACACAGCTAGTAAATGTCTGAGAAAGATTTGAACTTGGGTCTTCCTAGCTCCAGCCCCTGCATTCTATCTATTGTGCCTCTCTAATTTCCCTATGTTGATATTTGCCTTATAAGAAACTAAAACCTTTTAATATAGGTCTGATTTTACAGTTCCCTTAAAAAGGTCATGAGATTCTAGGGGTCCTGGACCATACTTTGAGACCTTCTTTTATAAAGACACTAGCAGAAAAGAAGGGGAATGAAGTGAAATGTGGCTAGTGTTTTCCCAAGTCTCTTTAGAGAGATAATCGCCAATCAGGACAGTGAGGGCCCAAAACAGAAATTCTGATGTAAATGAACATGAAATCCAAATAGTGGGTGAAGGTTTACTGGTGCAGAAATAATAACTAAGCCTTGCTGATAGGTTTGGGGAGAAAAGTCTTCTAAGTTCTGATTTTTTTATTTAACTCAACCTGAAAAATCTACACAGCAAGTTCATGTCACCAGGCTCATTGAGACCAGCTCTTAGGGAACACCTGGCAGTTCTCTTTGATGTTTACACAGCATGGGTTCTTGCACTATTCAGTTCATTTCATAAAAAGACAGAGTTAGAAGGCAACTTAGAGATAATGTAGTTCAATTTTTTTATTTTATAGATGAGGAAACAGACCTAAAGAAAGGCAACCCAAGATCACAGAACAGGAAGGGAACAGACCAAGTCAAATCCAGGTCTCCTGAATCCAAGTTTATAGCACTTTTTGCCATAGTACCCTGGAATTCAGTTTGGTGTGGTGCAATTCCATTCAGTAAATATTTGGGGTTTTACAGGAGTTTTTTTGTTTTTTTTTCCAGCTGGGGATGAGCAAATGGGTCATGACTTTAAAGACCTAAAGAAGAGCCCCAGTTTTCTCATCACTAAAATGAGGGGGTACACAAAATTACCATTACTGGCCCTTCCAGCTCTAACTCTGTAGTCCTAAGAGCAGAGCTCCATATGAATGGCAGATAAATGTACCCTCTGGTATATGTTTCTTCAACTCATCATTCACAGATTTGCAGGTTGGATCCCCAGTGGGACTACTATTCTCAGGATGTTCTGTGAGTCCTAGTTCTTAAAGCTTTGGCTTTGGAGCCCCTACCAGTGGACTTACCTTTAATAATTAGATAGTAGATAAATTTAGCTCAAAGAAAAGGCATTCAATAAAGTGAAATACTAAGAATGGTAGCTACAAAAACATTTACCCTCTCATAAATCCGGGGCATAACTTCACACATGGACTCACAGCATCAGTACGAAAAATGAGACATATGTGTGGAGAAGGGAATATGTGGGACCAGCATGAACTGCCTCTAGTGCTGTCGGGTTCCAGTGTCCTTTCTCTCCTGATTAGAATCTTCATGCTTCTCTCCCCTGGGCATAGCTTGCTTGTTAAGGCTACAAAGGGTGTGGTCAACATTTAGTCAATCAATGGCAGCTGTCCCTTCCCTTTTAAAACTTTATAAAGTCACACAAGGTATTTATACCTTTTATATTTAGTGCAACACCCTATTATCTGCCTTTTACTTTATGTGATTGCATCCCACACTAGGGGTTAATTAAGGACCAATTTGCCTCTCTCCCATATATCAGAGCACCCCTGACAGATGCACAAAAAGTATTTGCTTGGGCAAGAGGGTTTGAGGCAGATTTGTCTCTTGCCTAAAAGCTGATGGGACAGTATTTTTGAGGGTTGGTTGTCATATCTCAGAAGATCAGAAAAGAGAAACATCGAGCTCACTGTTCACTTTACATACATTATCTCTCTGATCCCAATTACCCTGTGAGGTAAGAGGATGAAAATATTATCATCCCCTTTTCACAGAGGAGGAAATTGAGGTTTAGAAAGAGACTGTAATTTGAACAAAATCACAAAATTCAGAGATAGATTTGAATTTTAGTCTTTGCTAACTATGTCCAGATCTCTTTCCACTTCAGCAATCTGTATCCTCTGAAATGATATTTGGCAATTAATATATTTGATTTAATGCAGAAAAATACATCTGCCACCCCAGAATTGGTCTAGGGAATTCCCATCGAGTTGAATGAGGGGATTGTACCAGCTCCCTCATAAAGTCCCTTTGAGTTCTCTAATATTCAGTAACTCTATGCAGCCAGTAAGATCCTATGTTTCCATGTAGTGATAATACATTTACATAGTGCTTTAAAGTTTAAAAAGCACTTTACCAAAAAAAAGTGCTTTACAAATTTTATCTCATTTGATACTCATAATAATCCTGAGAATTAGGTATTATTACTATCCTTTTTTTATACAAATGAGGAAACAGGGGCAAATAGAGGCTAAGTGAATTCCTCAGTGTCACACAGCTAGTGTCTCAGGTCTTCCTGATTCTGTTCAGAGCTCTATGCACTGTGACTTTTTTTTTTTGGCTGAGGCATTTGGAATTAAGTGACTTGCCCAGGGTCACACAGCTGGGAAGTGTTAAGTGTCTGATACCAGATTTAAACTCAGGTCCTCCTGACTTCAGGGCTGGTGCTCTATCCACTGTGTCACCTAACTGCCCCCCTCTTTTTTTTAAACAATATTTTATTTTTTCACAGTCATATGTGAAAACAAATTTTATGCTTTTTTAATTTTAAATTTTAAATAAAAACATTATTGCTGGATCTGTATCCCAAAGAGCTCATAAAAGAGGGGAAAGGATTCATATGTGCAAAAATGTTTGTAACCATCCTTTTTGTAATGGTAAGGAACTGGAAATTGAATGGATATCCATCAGTTAGGGAATGGCTGAATATGTTACAGTATATGAATGTATAATGTAATATTATTGTTATATATAAGAAATGATGATCAGGCTGATCTTTAAAAGCCTGGAATGACTTACATGTCCTGATGCTGAGTGAAGCAAGCAGAACCAAGAGAATATTGTACACAGTAACAGCAAGATTATGTGATCAACTGTGTTGGATGTGGCTCTTCTCAACAATGCAGTGATTCAAGGCAATTCCAGACTTGGGATGGAAAATACCAACTGCATCCAGAGAGAGAATTATAAAGACCAAATATGGATTGAAACATAGTATTTTCACCATTTGTTTTGTTTTTTTTTTTTTCTTTCATGCGGTTTTTTCCCTTTTGGTCTGAATGTTTGTTAAATTACTTAAGGGCAGCAGGACTTATCTCATCTCCAGAGCTTCGTTATGCACACAGTCCAGGCCCAATGCCTGGTCACCAAGAAGAGTCAAGCCAGAGGAATGTCGATCATGGCAGTTCTTTATTCAGCCCTCATAGCCTCCATTTACGCTCCCCGCCGTGCGTCTCCCTTCCCTTACCACCAGCCTTGCTTATATCTTCCCTGTGCATCAAATGAATATTAAAAACTATCTTTACATGTATTTTGAAAAATAAAATACTATTGAAAAATTTTTAAATAAATTTTAAGTTCCAAATTCTCTCTCTTTCCTTCTCTCTTCTCCTCCTTCCCTGAGAGAGTAATTTGACATAAATTACATATGTGCAATCAGACAAAACATATTTCCATATTAGCCATTTGTGAAAGAAAACACAGAGCCCCCCCCCGCAAAAAAAAACATTAAAAAGAAAGTAAAAAACACTATCCTTCAATCTGTATTCAGATTCCATTAGTTCTTTCTCTGAAGGCAAACAGCTTTTTATTGTTAGTCTTTTGGAATTGTCAGATCATATTATTGCTGGAAATAGATATCATTCACAATTAATCATCGTGTATTACTATTGTTACTGTGTTACAATGTTTCCTTGGTTAGTCAAAGTTACCAAGGATGCATCAGTGTTCCAGTTTTCCCGCATCCCTCCCAATACTTATTATCATTCTCCTTTTTTGAACTCTTGTCCCTAAAACCTGGGTCTATGGATTTTTCAAACACTAGATTATTATGGTTATTTACTACTGTGTATCATGTATCTAATCTATTTCACTGATCCACCACTCTATTTCTTAGACAGAACCAGATTGTTTTGATGACTACTGCTTGGGAATACAGTTTGAGATCTAGTATGCTAGGCTACCTTCCTTACATTTTTTTTTTTTTTGGTTAATTCCCTTGATATTCTTGATCTTTTGCTCTTCCACATGAATTTTGTTATTCCTTTTAGAGCCCTTTTATTCTATTGGTTTGGCCTATGTGTGAGCAATTGATGTTTTTCCAGTTGTTTAGATCTGATTTTATCTGTGTTAAAAGTACTTTGTAATTTTGGTTTATACATTTCCTGGATTTGCCTTGGCATGTAGAGTCCCAAATAATTTATATTGCCTATAGTTATTTTAAATGGAAATTCTCTTTCTATCTCTTGCTGCTGGATTTTGTTGGCAATATATGAGAGTTCTGGTGATTTATGTGGGTTTAATTTATAGTCTTTTATGTTGCCAAAGTTGTTAATTTTTTCACTTAGGTTTTTTTGTTGTTTATTTTCTAGAATTCTGTGAATATATCATCATATCATCTGAAAAGCATGATAGTTTCTTCATCCTGTTCTAATTCATTCAGTTTCTTCATCCTGTTCTAATTCCTTCAATTTCTTTTTCTTTTCCTATTGCTGTACCTAATACTTCTACTACAATATTGAATAATAGTGATGGTAATGGACATCTTTACTTCATCAGTGGTCTTATTAGAAAGGCTTCTAGATTATCTCCGTTAGAAATAGAACTTACTGAGGGTCTTAGGTGGATATTACTTATCATTTTAAAGAAAGCTCCATTTATTCCTATGCTCTCTAGTGTTTTTAATAGGAATGAACATTGTATTTTGTCAAAAAGGGTTTTTTTGCATCTAGTGAGATAATCATATGATTTTTGTTGGGTTTGTTGATAATATGGCCAATTATGCTAATAACTTTCCTAATGTTGAATCAGCCCTGAATTTCTGGTATAACTCCCACATGGTCATAGCATGTAAGTGTTACAATATATTGCTATAATTTTCTTGCTTATATTTTATTTAAAATTTTCCCTCAATATTTATTAGAAAAATTGGTTCATAGTTTTCTTTCTCCATTTTTGCTCTTCCTAATTTATATATCAAAACTGTATTTATTAGAATTCAACTGTGAATCCACCTAGTCTTGGGGATTTTTTCTTGGGGAGTTCATGAATGATTTATTTCTTTTCTTTTTCTAAAAAGGGGCTATTTAAGTATTCTATTTCCTCTTCTGACAATCTGGGCAATTTATGTGCTTGTAAATATTCATCAATTTTGCTTAGAATGTCAGATTTATTGGCATATAACTGGGCAAAAGAGAACCAATTTTTCATTGGTAGTAAATTTACTCCCTTCATTTTTGATACTGATAATTTGATTTTCTTTTTTCTTCTTAAAAAAATCAAATTAACCAATGATTTATCTACTTTATTGATTTTTTTCATAAAACCAGCTTTTAGTTTTAGTTTTTAGTTAAATGGTTTTCTTTCTTTCAGTTTTAATATTGTCTCCTTTGATTTTCAGTATTTCCAATTTGATTTTGATTGGGAGGTTTTAATTTTGTTCTTTTTCTAGGTTTTTTTTTTTTTTTGGTTGCATGTCCGATTGATTTATCTGCCTTTTCTCTATTTTATTGATGTTGATTTAAAGATATAAATTTTCCTTTAAGTACTGCTTTGGCTGCATTCCATAAATTTTGGTATATTGTTTCATTATTATCATTCTCTTTAGGGAAATTATCATCCCTGTGATTTGTTCTTTGACTCATTAATTTATTTGGATTTAATTATTTAGTTTCCAATTAATGGATTCCAATTAACCTATTTTCCTATGGCCCTTTATTCAATATAGTTTTTATTTCATTATGATATGAAATGAATGTATTTAATATTTCTGCTTTTTTGCATTTAATTGTGAGGGCTTTGTGCCCTAATACATGGTCACTTTTGTGTAAGTATTATATACCACTGAGAAAAAGTTATATTCCTTTCTCTTGCCATTTCATTTCTCCAGAAGTCTTATCACTTTTTCTAGAAATCTATTCACCTCCTTAACTTCTTGTTTATTTTTGGGTTAGAGTTATCTAGTTCTGAGAGGAGAAAGTTGAGTTCCCTCATCAATATGGTTTTACTCTCTATTTTCTACTGTGACAAATTTAATTTCTTTTTTAAAAAATTGGATGCTATACTATTTGGTGCACATATGTTTACTATTGCTATTAATTAATTGTCTATGGTATTTTATAGCATGGTGTAATTTCCTTCTTTATCACTTAATTTGATCTATTTATGCTTTTGCTTTATCTAAGATCATCATTGCTATTCCCGATTTTTTTTTTTTACTGCACCTGAAGGTTCTGCTCCTACCTCTTACCCTCTGTATGTATGTCTCTCTGGTTCAAATGTGTTTCTTTTAAACAAAATGTTATAGGATTCTGATTTTTAATCTAGTCTCC
The DNA here is from genome assembly GCA_023553655.1 of Myrmecobius fasciatus. Lineage (NCBI taxonomy): Eukaryota > Metazoa > Chordata > Mammalia > Dasyuromorphia > Myrmecobiidae > Myrmecobius > Myrmecobius fasciatus. Next base: position 90,457 of record JAJPUD010004906.1, on the reverse strand, counting down.
TATTCACTTCCAGTTTAAGGGTGAGCTCATCCCATTCATATTCAAAGTTATGATTACTAACTCTGTATTTTCCTCCATCCTATTTTCCTCTATCCCCCTCCCTCCCCCCATTTCTCTCTCTCTCTTTCTGTCTTTCTTTGTCTCTCTGTTTCTTTCTCTCTTTCTTTTTCTTTCTCTCTTTCTCTTTTTCATCCTATCTCTCTTCACAAATGCTTTGCTTCTATCACCTCCCTTTATCTACTCTCCTTTCTATCAGTCCCCCCATTCCTCTTAACCCCCTCTTCTTCTACTTTCCTATACAGTAAGATAAATTTCTGTACCTAACTGGCTTATATGTTATTCTTTCTTTGATCCAAATCTGATGAGGAAGGTTCAAGCATTGCCTCTCACCCTACATATTTCCCTATGCTGTAATTTCTCTTTTATACCTCTTCTTTTTTATTATTATTATTTTTCTTTATTAAAGCTTTTTATTTGCAAAACATATGTATGGGTAATTCTTCAACATTGACCCTTACAAAGCTTTCCATTACAAAATTTTCCCCCCTAGTCCCCACACCTTCCCTAGATGGCAGGAAGTCTACTACATGTTAATCATGTTAAAATACTTGACAAATCGAATATATGTATTTCCACACTTATCTTGTTGTGCAAGAAAAATCATATCTACAAGAATATACCTCTTCTGATAAGATAGCTTACCCTGTTCTACCTCTTTTCCCCTCTTCTTCCAATGTAATCTTCTTTCTCATCCTTTAATTTTTTTTTTGGATATAATTCCATCCTAGTTAACATATTCATACCTTTTGTCTATGTATAGTCCTTCTAAATACCTTAATATAACAAATAAGAGTTAAATCATCTTCCTATGAAGGAGTATAAATAATTCAACCTTATTAATCTCTAATGATTTCTCTTTTTTGTTTATCTTTTTATGCTTCTTTTGCATATGCTTCTTTTGTATCTTTTATTTGAAAATCAAATTTTCTATTCAGCTCTGGTCTTTTCAATAGGAATGCTTGAAAGTCCTCTATTCCATTGAAAATCTACTTTTCGGGGGGCGGAGCCAAGATGGCGGAGTGAAAAGGTGACTTTCTGCCTCTCCTCCGATCTTCTCTCAAATCAACAATAAAATAAGCCTCTGAACTGATCTTCAAGTCAACGAACTCAGAAATATTTGGGCACGGCTCTCTGGAGAACTTCATATCAGGTTAGTCGGACTCGGACAGAGAGAGAAATAGACGACCCCTGTGCAGGCCGGAAGTGAGGGTGGGACTCAGCTCAGCTCAACGTGGAAGAAATTCCAAACTCCAAACTCCAAATTCCAAACACCTGGAGTTTATCTGAGGCACTCGGGACACTCTGCCCTGATTGGGGGCAGGTGTTCTGGCAGACTTGCTTGTTTAAGGAGTAATTCGAACTTAGTCCTAGCCTCCACCGGCCCAGCACCTTAAGTCAACTCGCCGAAGTGCCCCAGGGCGAAGCGTCTTCAGCCGAGGTTTTTTTTTTTTTTTCCCCTACCTTAAAGAGATATCCACTCTGTCTAAAAAAAAAAATGATGAAGAAGCAAAAGAGAGCTCTCACCATAGACAGCTTTTATCAAGGCAAAGAAACGACCTCAGATACAGAG
>JAJPUD010004906.1:34674-75233 GCA_023553655.1 Myrmecobius fasciatus | reverse complement strand
GGGGGGAGAGGGACAGGGAAAGGGAGAGGGAGAGAGACAGAAAGACAGACCAAGAAGAGAGACAGAGAATAATGAGACAGAGAGGAGAGAGACAGAGACAGAAACAAAGAGAGAAGACGGGAAATGGAAAGGGAGAAGGAAAGGGACAGACAGAGTGACAGAAACAGAGAGAGTAGAAAGACAGAAAGAGGAGAGACAGAGAGAGAGGCAGAGGGAGGAGAGAGACAAAAAGACTGAAATAAAGAGTAAAGAAACAGAGAGGAGAGTGAGACAGAAATAGACAAAAAGAAAAGGCAGGAGATGGAAAGAACAATAGATCGGGAATGCAAAAATATAGAAGAAAATATCCAGAAGAAGAAAAGCAAAGAAACCAACAACTTTAGAAGAAAATATGTTCACTATTCATGCAAAGATCTCAAAAGACAAGATATATTGGAGCAACCTAAAGATCATAGGTCTCCCAAAAGAACACAATGGTACAAAAACACTATAATTCTGGAATCAATAGAAGAGATCTGTCAAGAATTTCTGAATAGAGAAAAAGAAATAACAATTGAAACTATTCACATACTGTCTATAGATTGCCATCATGCCATCTGACAAAGCAAAACAAAAACTTTAAAAATTAAAAAGAAATAAACAAGGAAACTATGTTATGCTGAAAGGACCCATAGACAACAAATCAATATTAATAGTAAACTTATATAATCCAAATGCTTTAACATCCAAATTCATAAAGGAAACACTAACAGCTTCAAGAAGACATTGACAGTAACACAATAGTGACAAAAGAATTCAATATTCCCCTCCCAGATTTGGATAAGAAAATTAAAAGAGAAAATATGGAACCTAACAAATTGACAAAGAAACTAGAATTAAAAAAATACTTACAACATCTTCCAAATGGGGCAGCAATATATATGTGCATATGTATATCATATATCCATATATACACACATACACATACATATATTTGTATAATAAACACACATTTCTCAACATAAAATTTTTTTACAAAAATAGAATTTTTACCATATAGAATTTTTGCAAAAATTGACCATACACTAAAAGGTACAGACATTTCAAGCAAATAAAAAAAAATGCAGAATTCTAGCTACCTGTATGATCTCGAGCAAGTCCCTTAATTTCTCTTGGCCTTAGTTTTCTCATTTGCAAAATAGGGGGTTCAACTAGGTGAAGTCTGGGGTTCCTAAATCTATGATCCTCACTATGCAGAAAGATATTACTCAGCTCCCCCCAAAGATGACTTACTTCAATTGTTTCTCTTCACAATTAAATTGACTAGGTGGTAGGTATATGAGAAACAGAATAGAAAAGAACCAAATGAGAAATAACTTGCTTAGAAGAAAATGAGGTAGTACAGTGACCTGGGTGTTTGAGGAAATTCTATTAATATCAGAGATTCATAGAGTACACTCAGCTGCTTTATTAAATAATTTCAAGAAAATATGATCGTTAGTATCCAAACAAACTTTGAAGTGTTTACACTTTCCTGAACTAAACAATTATTTATTACTCCTTTAGCTGAAAATATAACAAGCTCTCCCCTAAAGAAATAATACATACATGGACATTAAAAAATGCTACAATGTCACAAATGTAAGGACTTTAGAGTATAGATTATTAAAGCTGGGAGAGTCTTTAGAATACTATTATGTCACTTTTCCTTTCATTAATCTACGCTCATTTAGACATTTAATAACGCTCATTTTAGACACGAAGAAACTGAAGTCCAGAGAATGGGAATGAGTTGTTTTACATTGGTAGATTAGCAGGTCCATGAGAGGGGGGATCTTAGAGTTCATCTAATGCAATAGTTTCATTTTATAGATGAGTTCCTTGAAACTCACAGAGAAGTAATTTACCGAAGGCAGCTCAGCCTTAGGTAAGTAGCTGGAGCATTGGTCCTGGAGTCAGTGAGGCTCAAGTATGACCTCGTACACTCATTGTGACTTGTACAAGTCATTTCCCAGTTTTTTCACCTGTAAAGTAAGATAATCATAGCACCTGCTTCCTAGGATTGTTGTGAAGATCAGTGAGCTAATATTTGGAAGGCACTGAGCACAGTGCCTAGCATATAGGAGGCTCTTAAATACTTGTTTCTTCCTTCCTGCCTGCCCCCCAAGATCACATAGCTAGTTAGCAACAAAGTTGGAATGAGAATTTTGATTTCTTGACTTCCAAGATAACGTATGCTTTCATTCACATCATGCTGCTTCTCCATAAATAAATTAAAATTCATAACCTATTCCACTTCACAGTAGGGAGCTAGCTAAGATGCATATGCTGTGGGTTCATTTCATCCAGAGGGCAACATCTTCCCTTCTAGCCCCTGCTCCTCTAAGCTCCCCTTCCGCAGACCCAGTGCAGATTCTGCTAAAGATCCACCATTGCATGTGGTGTATTAGTCAGATTTGGCAGCTGCAGTGACACTCTCTTAGGACATTCTCCAGGTGGCATCTGCTTTGGAAATGGCATCGCTAGGAAACTGCAGGGCAGCTATTACTTTAACTTTCAGGTTTTGAGCCAGGATTCTTTATGATAAAAGTTACTAAGTGGAGAAGCTTTCAAAAAAAGGGGGACATTCTGTTGAAGTTTGGGGTGTAATTGGGGTTACCTTTCTAAAGGTCAAATTCCTTCCACCTCCTCCCCTGCTGCTCTGGCCCATTTATGTCCTCTCCCACAGGTTTCAACAGTTGGTCGTGAAGAGATAACCTGCCTCATGCAGAGGAAGCTGAAGGGAAGAACATTGGACGAAAGGTCAGAGGACCTGGGGTCTAGTCTCTATAAGGTAAAACAACTCATTGCCATTCCCTGGACCTCAGTTTCCTCATGTTTAAAATGAGCATTGTTGGACTGTGTGTAGATTAATGAAAGGAAAAGTGACATAATTAATAGAAGCAGTCCTGAAAAAGCAATCACAGAAACAACCCTGGATTTTTTGGATCAGAGAACCCAGGTTTGAATACAACCTCTCCTGCTTTCCAGCTGAGTGACCAGTGAAAAATCACTTAACCTTTCTGAGTCTTGGCCTCCTTCTCTGTAAAATGAAGGACTTGGACTACATCAGGAGATTCTTAACCTTTTTTTGGGGACCCCCCTTACAGTATGGTGAAATCTGTGGACCCCTTTTCAGAATAATATTTTAAATGCATAAAGTAAAACACATAAGATTACAAAGGAAATCAATTATGTTGAAATCCAGTCATCAAAATATATTTTTTAAATTACCTAGTCCCCCAAGGTTAGGAATCTCTGATAGATGATGATGTATAACTATAATAATAACAACTATAATAACAGTTTCTAATATTTATATTGTGCTTTAAAGTTTGTGAAGAGCTTTACAAATATCGTATTATTTTATCTCACAACAAACCTGAAAGGCAAGTGGTATTATCCCTATTTTACAGTTGAGGAAACTGAGGCAGAGAGATCACATAGCTAGTAAATGTCTGAGGTCATATTTGAACTCATGTCTTCCTGACTTCCAGTTCAGCATTCCCTCCATTACTCCACTTAGTTGCCTGCTTGAGTCTCTCCCAATTCCAAACCCAATGAGTTGGCTAATTCTCTTACTCTAATAACATGTCAGTTTCAAGTACAGAAAAGGCATGGGGGTGGGGTAGGACAAGGAGGGTAGTAAGTCAAACATTTATCCAAGTCATCATCTTGCTTTTCCTAAATTATTACTAGTATTAATAAGCATGTAAGTGGTTTCCAGGAAAGTGTCCCTTCCTATCTCCTACCTTCCAGAAAAAAAATTATATAGTCATGAAGAAAGACATATCAAATTATATTTTTTGTCTAACCAATCATGTTCCCCTCCCAGAAAGCTACCAGACCACCCCAGGTTCGTTAAGCCTACTTTCTCTGTATAGATCTGCAGCTGTGCCTTCCTGAGACACATTAATCATTTTAATACTCAATTATACATGTATTAATCTTGCTTGTATGCTTCTGTTTCATCACAGCAATAAAATTCCACGTGTTTAATCTTCCCTGGCTGGGTCTCCAAAGGAGAACTATTGGTGGTTCGTTAAATGAGACAAATCACCATTTTTATCTGTGTTCTCCAACCAGTGTTTAGAAATGGAAATGTCCTTAAACCATAAAATTAGAGATCACAGGACCATAGATTTAGAGACGGAATAGGTCATTGATATCATTTAGTCCAGCCCACTCATTCTGAAGAGGAGGAAATTGAGCTAGAGAGGTTAAGGGGAGGCCCAGCTAAACAAAGTTAGTACATTGTAGAACAAGAATTTGAACTTAGGCCATCTAATTTCAAATCCCACTCTTTTTCTACAATATTCTAATAGGCCGATATGGTAAGGTAGAAACAGCACTGAATTTGGAGTAAGAAAATGTAAGATCCTAGACTTTCGGGGTTGAATGAGAACCTCAAAGATCATCTAATCTAATTGCTATCTGAAGCATGAGCTCCCTCTGTAATTTGTCTCCTCTCTGTTTGAAGGCCTTAGTGAAAGGAACTCACCATCTACAGAGATAAGTGTGTGTGTGTGTGTGTGTGTGTGTGTGTGTGTGTGTGTGTGTGTGGCAATTGGGGTTAACTGATACTTGCCCAGGATCACACAGCTAGTAAGTATTAAGTGTCTGAAGTCAAATTTGAACTCAGGTCCTCCTGACTCCAGATTCAGGGCTCTATCTACTGTACCATCTAGCTACTAAGGAAATAAATAGCCTTTTCCATTTGGGGGCACTCTAATTGTTAGAAAGTGCTTTCTTTTATGGAGCCAAAATTTGCCCTTCTATAATTTCCCTCAGTTGGTCCTACTTCTGTTCTCTGGGACCAAGCAGAGTAAATTATGAGATCAAAGGATTTAAAGCTAGAAAAAACTTTATAAAGAGAAATCATCTAGTCCTTGTTGAACAAGCTAAGCCCAAGTGAAGAGGTTTCCTAAGGTTATTTGGGTATCAGAACTAATATTCTAACTCAGATCCTCCCTTTTCAGATGCTTCCTTAGTCTTTCTAAATCTCAATTTTACCATCTGCAAAATGGGGATAATGGCACTTGAACTATTTACCTCTCATATTTTTTTCTTTTTTTTTTTTGAAAGAAAATGCTTTGTAAACTGTAAAAGGCCTATAGAAATGTCAGCAATTAACATTAATAATAATAATAATTGTCACCACTCACTGAGGTCACCCATGTGCATGCTGCAAGTTACCACAATTACACTGATTTGTTGTACCTTCCCCTTTCCAACGAGCCTTTTATTCATGAATATGCACTTTTGGGCGTCAGGCATTAGTGTAAATTGCACTATACAATTATTTGTAATTAAGAAAAAAAAATGTGTGCTGTGCAAAAGTGATTAGCCTTGTTCTGGAGAAGTTATTCCTTCTCAGTGTCAGCTTGCTCCCTTAGTGAGAGGGCATGAAACACAATTAACTTTCTTCTGGGTTAGGGTGGTTAGGCTGCTGTTTTTCATTATCATAATATCTCAAGATATATAAACAGTTTTTCCCCTAACATAATTTCATTTCAACAGGCAGGGCAGCTTCAGTCTGAACAAAAACATGGGTGGGATGGACCACAAGACTCTCTTCTGGGGATGATGGCAGACTCTACAATGCAAAACACATGCAGGCTGGCCTCGCCCAGGACTTGAGGGCTGCAGCCCTATTTAGGTGACTCGCACCTCCTGTAAATGTGTGTCTGTGCCAAGCCTTGGCGTTCAATTAAAGCCACCTGCGCTCTAGCAATCTACCCAAATGTTAGTCTTTCTCAAATGTTTAGAGGACCCCAGGCTCACCAGATTTAAAGCTGGAAGAGACCATAGAGATCTATTAATCTAAGCTCCTCGTGTTAACAGAAGGAGAAAATGAGACTTGGAAGCAGGGTGGTTAAATGACATATCCACGATCACACAACTAAGGAGAAGCAGATCTTTCTATTACCTCATACTTTTCTATTGTTTCCATTTAGTGCAACATAAAGAATGCCATATGTGAAGCCAGGGAACTTCGGCTCACCTCCCAATTGGTGACATTGGAAAATCCCAAGTATCATAGGATATAGAAACTGAAAAGGGTTTTAGAGGTTGTTTTGTCCAACCCTCCTTTCACAAAAGTGGAAACTGAGGATCAGAGACAGTTAAGTAATTTTTCCCGAGGTTACCCAGATGGTAAGGATTTAAACCCCAAATCCAGTTCTTTTCTTTTTCTTTTATATCACATTGCCTCTTAATCTCTTTGGGGCTCAGTTTCCTCATCTGTAATAATGAATGATCTCTGAATCCCTCTATGATGATCAACACCCAGAGACATTTCCAGCTCTGACACCCTATGAACTATGTTGATCATTCTTCATAATTGACTTATATTCCTTGTCTGAAATATGTTAAAAGCTAAACTTTTATAACCCTCATAAAATCTCATTCAGTTCAGACCCAAACTCAGCACAGAAAAATAAAAAATTCTCAAATTGCCTTTAAACTCTTCATGAAGATTAAAAAAAAACACCCCATGAATATTGTGTTTGTTGCACATGACTGAGGAAAATAAAACAGCAATCCTGGATTTGTAAGGTTGGAGAAAAAAAAAAAAACAGACAGGAATTCTCCACAAAAGGCCACTAATGTTGTGCAGAGACAGGAGCAGAAAACCAGGTTTCTGTGTGTAAAGAGAAAGACTGGGAGTGGGGGTGGATTTCAAAAGGACTTGTAATGTTTACAGAGAATCCAGTTGTGATATGATGAAATGGACAAGGTTATGGCTATCTGGGGAGGTATATTCACTGCAAGAGACACAATGGAGATGTTTAGAATGATAAACAAAAGAAAACCAATCAGTTCTTTTGTCCCCTAGCATATCAGATGAGATTTAGACACATTGGTATTAAAGGGTGTGGAGGGAGAGTGAAAGCCAGGGTCTCCAATGGAATGCTTATCACCAGAATTCAGTCACCAAATGTCAGAGCTGAGTATCACCTTAGAGTATTGGATGGCAGCTCTGTTATGAGCCTCCTCTATTTGTATAGAACAGGAAGCTGGGATGCAGAAATGGCAAGTAACTTGCCTAGTGTGATATCACAAATCAGAGCTAGAGACAATTCCATGTTTAAAGAGCTCTAGAAAGAGCTCCATAGCAAAATTCAACCAACAATCCCTTTCTTTCCAAAGGAGGAAGGATTTTGAGTGTGACCTGGAAAGCAGATGATTATGACTTCCTGAACGTATCATGGCAAGGTGGGGAAAAAAAATCATAAAACTTGATTTTGAATTTTGGCTCTGCCTTAAAGCAAAGCATCAAACTTCTCTGGATCTCAGTTTCTTCATCTGTAAAATGAGAGTTGTACTAGACAACTTCTAACTTCCTTTCCAGGTCTTAAATCTGTGATGACATGAATAGATGCTTTGGGGTAGAAGGAATGAAATTGAAGATTTGAGACATAACCAAATTTGGGGCAGTCATGAAAATATTAGTGATTAGGCTCAAGAAATGTTCTTAGGAGATGAAATAGAATAACCGTCATCCCTTTTTTATTATTATTATTTTGAGAGGAGGTAGGATGGGTAAAGGAATCTGACATTCTTTTTCAAAAGAGGCTAATGAAATCAGTGACATTAAATGGAAAAAGAAATCACCCAGAAAGCTGATTTTGAATAAACTGGAATGAAGCCCAAGCACAGTGTGAGACCAAGCCCAAGGATCTGGACAATTGCTTCAACTCCTATATAAATTATATGTATAATAATAGCGTTGTAAAAAATATAAACAAGTTTCAAATATATTTGGGGAGTGTCCTATATGACAATGACTCAGGGTTGGGTGACCAAATTGTAAAACTGGGCCCATTTGTAAAACAAGGATCATCTTGAACTATCTAACTTACAGATTCACAGAGTCCTTGGGGAACCATCATTCTGCAGTGTCAGGCACCCAGAATTTAAACTATAGCTTGGATATTTAGCAGCTGTCAGGTAAGACACAGAATGTTAGAGCTGGAGGAGATCTTAGAGATTATACATCCCAACCCTTTTTCTTTTGCAGTTGAGGAAAAAGAAGCCAAGGAGTAAAGCACCTCACTTAATGCTACACTGCTAACAAGGGGCAAAATCTAGACATGATCCATGATCCAATGTACCAGAGATATTTCCACTATATCAATAGTTCTCAAACTTTTTGGTCTCAGTACCTCTTTACACTCTTTAAAATCATTGAGGACCCCAAAGAACTTTTGTTCATGTGGGTAATGTCTATCTATAGTTACCTTATTAGAAATTAAAATGCCTAACTTGATTATGAAAATAATGATTTCATGACTGGCTGGAGATCCCTGAACCACATTAGGGAATCCCATTATACCATGCTCCTTCCTTATTTAACCTCTCTGTGGCTGGGTCTCCTTTTCTGTGGAATAGGGATGATTTATATTTGCATTACCTACCTCAGAGAGCTGTGGTAAAGAAACTGTTCCATAAAACATAAAGTATTGTAAAAAAAAATTAAGTAAATAAATAGTAGCAGTAGAAACTGAGGTAACCATAGAAATAATCTAGTTGAACTCATTTTTATAGCTGAGGATGTGTTTGCTATTAAGAAAACATTTTTCAACAGCCAGGTGATTGAGATCAATTCTAGTGGTCTTATAATGGAGAGAGCCATCTGCACTCAGAGAGAGGACTGTGGGGACTGAGTGTGGATCACAACATAGTATTTTCACTTTTTTGTCATTGTTTGCTTGCATTTTGTTTTCTTTCTCATTTTTTCCTTTTGATCTGACTTTTCTTGTTCAGCCTAATTGTGGAAATATGTATAGAAGAATTGCACATATATAAAAAAAGAAAAAAAAAACACTTGATTAATCTTAAAATACATGTTCATTTATAGGATAATAGATTAGGGCTAGAAGGGATTTTAAATGAGGAAACTAAGGCTAATTAAGGCTAATTAAGGCTAAAATACTTACCTAGGGTCACACAACTATTAAGTATCTGACACAAATTCGAATTCAGGTCTTCTAGACTCAAAGCTCATTATACCACCTAGATCTTAGCTATTCGATAACATCTATTAAGCACCTGCTATAGTAATAGTTGCCTACTCTGTTCAAAAAGCACTGTCCTGGGGATGATACAAGGTTTAAAACAGATAGTGCCTGTCTTTAAGAAATTTATAGGTGTAGGAAGGAGCAGGCCACAGTTCATTGTGTCACCATCCTATCCAACTTTAAGAAGAACTTCTTGTCTGGCTACCTCTCTTCTAAAACTAAGTCTGGATCTTTTCATCCTTTGCTCCTGAGGAAGCAGCAAAAGATCAGCCTTCATGGGCAAAATGGGAAAGGGCTTTGGAGATCATTTAATCTAACTCCTTTGTATTATTGAATAGGAAACTGAGGCCCAGAAGGGATTGATGTGAAATAGGTCCAGAACCGGACTGGAAACCAAACCTCCTGACTCCCCAGTCCAGGGGAACTCTTCCCACAGACCAACAGAGCTTCAAGCTCATACTGTCAGACTTTATGGCCACGATTAGTGTGGAATACAAGAGACCCATGTTCCAATGTCAATGACACAAATCATAGTGTGTGTCTCCTCCTTTGAAAGGCAGTTTTGTATTTTCCTCCTGGATGCCATTTCAGAGCAAAGACTGAGATTTCTTCTTAGGCCAGAGTTAATTTGCATGGTTTGGTAACCTTGTGATCTCCCCGAAAAGCAACTCCGGATGGTATCTCTAATAGTAAATGATATGTTGTTAGAGACAAGTACCAAGCAATGAAAGAGTTTCTGCAGTAAGGCAGGAATGTTTGCAGATGGTGAAGGACAATTTGAAAGCAGATAAAAGAAAACACTTATAAACTTGTCATGGGGAAGGGAAGAATGAAACTACTTGGATAATGATTGTATTTGGGAATCTTCTTGGGGCTTCCAGAAATTGCTCCTTAATACTTTTCTTCCTGGAAATTATCATTTTTTAAATGTCTTTTTTTTTCCTACATAGAACTTTACACGCTACAGTGAACCTTATCAATAGGTTTCTTGTTTTATCACATTTGATTTATTGTAAATGATTCGCCCGGGACAGCCATTAACCCCTTTCCCAACATCTGTTCTCTTTCTAGTTCTGTCTCCTGTCCCTGTAATCTATGTCTCCAGCTTCCCTCTCTCACCTCTCCAGCGTCACTTTCTTGAGCCTCTCTCGCTCACTAGCTCTCTGAATCCCTCCCCCACCCCATTTGCTCTCCAAGCTCTCTCCAGCTTCACTTTCTCTCCTCCCCTTTCCCCCCACCTCCGTTTGCTCTCCTGGTGTCTCAAGCTCAGTTCCTACCATTTGGGTGAAATACACATCTGTTTCAACTCAGTGCAAGCTATGTGAGAGGACTGAGTAAGTGTTTGCGCGCGCGTGTGTGAGTGTGTGTGTGTGTGTGTGTGTGTGTGTGTGCGCGCGCGCGCGCCCGCGCCCGCGACAGAGAAGGAGTCTGGGTCTGGGTCTGTGTATGAGCCGTGACCCGAGAAGGGAGGGGGCACAGGCAGCCCACCATCCTCCTCCCCCTGAAATGCTGCGCTTTGAACGCGGTCTCTGACTACTCCTCTTCCATCTCGCAGAGACTGCTGTGGCTGCTGGACTTTGAACAAGTGCTCAGAGCCCGGGAGCTGGTCCGGCAGCCGGTCCTTGGGTCCTGCAGCCAACCCGGACCGCGTCAAGGGGGCGGAGGATCCCGGAGGTAAAAAACTTATTTGGGGGAAGGAGAGGGTTGATAAAGTGGGGGAAGGGGGAACTCGGGTTGCTGTTTCCTTCAGGTTTTTGTTTTGAAATGGGAGCCGGAGGCCCCCTGCCAGGGGTTAATCGCCGCCTCCCGTCTCTCCTCCCCTCTCTCCACCTCTTTCTCCTCCTCCTCCCTCGTCCCCCTTCCTCCCCCCTCCTCGGCTCCCCGCTCAGGGCTGGCGGCTGGCGGGCTGCGAGGATCGGCGGTGGCTGGGGCTGTGCCGGTACTCGGAGCTGCCTCGGGATCGGGGTATTTAAAGCCGCCGGGTTACAGCAGCAAGACTCGCCCAAGCGAACAGAGCGCGCAAGGTTGGGAGGCGGGGAACACACACACACACACACACACACACACACACACACATATTACACACTCTCTCCCTCTCTCCCTCCTTGCCACGGAGGAGGAGTGGCTGCAGCAGCAGCAGCGGCGGGGCGGCGGTAGTGGCGGTGACTGGGGCCGCGAAGAGCCTCGGGCAGGGGAAGGAGCCGGAGCCGGCGCTGCGCTGAGCCAGGCGGTTCTCCTCGGCATGCAGCGCTTCCGAGCTGCCGGCGCCCCGCAGCCGGAACGGGCTGCGGCACACGCAGAGGCGGCTGCGCCCCACTCGGGCTGAGGCTGAGGCGGTGCCAACGGCAGCAGCGTTTCCTGCGCCCTGGTGAGTGGGGCGCGCTCCGGGAGCCCAGCCCTGGCTCGGGAGGGAAACCCGTTCTGGTTACAGAATAGGAGAGAATGGGGGAGCAAAGACACCCTGCCCCCGAATGAGCTCCATGCTCTCCTCGCCTCTAGACTAAGGAAGGGGAAGGATACCTGGGGGATTGGGGTCAGTGCCGGGCGGAGTGGGGGCGGGGGAAGGGATGCGTGGCACGGCGAACAGGTGTATGTATGAGCGGAGGAGAAGGGGGGGATTAGGTGAGAGGAGAATTTGGAGAGAGAGGGGGGAAAATCCTAACCCTAGGGAGGAGCAGATCGTGGGGGAGGCTACGCATCCTCTCTCAGTTCAGCCCCCAGTGTCCTAAGCCAAAGAAGTGTCTGGCACTGCCCAGGCTCTGGGCACACGGACTCCTGACTACCAAGTGAGGTGAGGGGCTTAGCTTGAAAAATTCCCACCGCTGGAGGGGATGGGGATGGTCGGTGATGACTTTCCACCCTTTCTTCTCCTGTTTTGAGGTATCTTGTTTAGTGGGGACAGAAAACTGGACTAAACAGCTTCAAGGGACTGAGTACCCTCGGAGCCGGGAGGGTTCTGACTGAGCCCCTGAACTCATCTCGCCCCAGAGCTTATGCAGGGAATGGATTCTGAATGGGCTCTGGCTGCCTCCCCTCTCTGTGAGCCAGCTTTGTCAGTTAGTTCTTCTCTGGGTTTTAAACTCAAGAAACTGAAAAGAACATCCAAGGATCCCGGAGACCAGCCACGGGAATGAGAACACGAGGTCACTGGGGAATGAGGAGATCCCCAATAGAGAATATGGGTTTTTAAAAATATGTAGTTCGTTCCCCAGGTTCGGTCTTCCTAGGACCTCCGAGAGACATCCTCCCTCACTCGCCTCCCCTAGTGTTTTAGAAAGCCTTAAGGGGTGGAGATTTAGGCATTCTTCTCAAATACCTTTTCTCAGTTCCTTAAAAGCAGAAAATTCTTTGCGGGGAGAAAACGAAATTTAAAGCCATGGTTTCCTTTTCTGTGAAAGAGCTCACGTCCTTACTTCCCCTATTAGCCCTGTCTGGATTGAAATACAGAGCAACCGATCCCGATTTTGACACTCCTGTGGCCGCCACTCGCCACTCCCCACCCTCTCCCCAGTTCATTTCTCAACCCTTTTCCTGCTTGGTTCCCTCTTTCCTTCTGTTTGTGTTTTAATCACTTTTCAGTTAAGAGTAAATATTTAATTAATTAAGTAATTAAATTCAGCTTATGTGTGAATCTGGGTATTTGCACATCTGTGCATATTGGTACAACCTCTCTCCACCCCATCTGCCCTTCTTCCTCCTCCAGCCCTCCCACACAATCATTGTCCCCTCTCCTTCTTTAGGGCCAGGGATTTGAGAAACGGGAGTTACAGAAAGATTCTATTCATGTTTGTAGAGAACTCCTAGTAGTAGGAGCCAAAAAGCTTTCTATGAAGCCTAGTAACAGGTTTAAAAAAAAAAAAAAAAAAAAAAAAAAAAAAAGGCTTTCTTTTGAGAGCCCCACCCCATGAACCTCTACCTTGAGAAGTTAATATTCTTATCTTCATAGAAAAGTAAATTTCTTCCTGCAACTATACTATTGTAGAATCACGGGGGAGGTTTAATTAAATTAAAACCATTCATTAAATAAAGGGGGGGGGGGAAGAACATAAATGAAGGGCAGTTTTCCTCTGTTCACTTACTCTGTTTCGTGGAAGAGAGAAAAATAATTCAAAACAACCTGTCCCAGTGTGTAATTTAATGTTCTAATAAGCAGCTGGAAGGCTGATGGTGCTGGGCTTGGCTAATGAAATGTTAGACATTTACACATAAAGTATCTTCCTTCCCTGGGTAGTTTGTGTGCATAAATATGTTCTATTGAAGTTAGCTCAGGCAGGAACGGTCAGCATAGATTTCGGTTTGTGACTGTGGATATCAGGAGTGCTTTTCAGTATTTGAACTCAATGAGGGTTTGGAGGTTTATTTGCTTTTTTTTTTTAAACCCTGATGATTTGGATTTGGGTTTTTGGTTTTTTTTTGACATTATATGAGTATTGTAGCAGCTTATCATTGTGGAAGAGAACTGCATTTGGAGTGAAAGAATCTGTTTTTGAATTCCAGTTCTGCTTTTTACCAGCTATGTGGTCTGAGGGGTCATTTGAACCCTAACCACTTACCTCAGCCATAAAATAAGGGGCTTGGTGCCTTCCAATTCTAATTCCTATGATGAGTTTGTTTTGTAAATCTTATCTCCACAGATATATTTCTCTTTCAAAGAATAGGAGTAGAGATAGCTGATTCTCCTTGATAGGCTAATATCCAGTATAAAAGTAAGCACCTATGCAGTATAGCCTGAAACAACAAAGTTCTAGATGCAATAGAAAGGACACTAAATTGGGAATCAAAACACCTTGATTCTAATCCTCTTCTGTTCTGTTTATTAACCACATGACCTCTCATTTTCTCTCTTTGGGGCTCTTATTTATAGAGAGATTGAATAAGATACAGGGATCTTACTTGGGATCCAGGACTTTTTTTTTAAATGTTTTGATAACTGTATTTCAATGTAATTGGGCTTTATAATCCTTTTCATTCCATTTAATGTATAGAAAAGTATTGTTCTGATTAGAGGAGATCCGTTGGTTTCACCAGACTTCAAAGGGACTCATGCTATTAAAAAAAAATGGTTAAGAAACTGAATTAAAACAAGGTTCTGCAAGGTGAGCAAAAAAGCTCACAGAGACCCTCCAGCCTATGTGTTTTTGTACTACCTGCCAGCTATGAGTGGTGGTTTTTTTTTTTTATTTTAAAATAAAAAACCGTACTTTAAAATGTAAAAATCATTCTTGGCTCATAGTAGGTGAGCTAGACTTTGGCAACCTCTCCAGTAGATGCCAGAAGCTTTCTTCTAGCTCAATCATGATTCACCTCCACATCCCATCTGTATCTAGTTTGAAATGGACTTTGAGTTTTGGTGATATCTTCATAATACTTTCCCTTAACAACTCTAGATCTGTGCAAATAAAATCTCTCTCCAAGTGGGCATTCCATCTACTATCTCCATGCCTTCTCCTTACCTATCCCCTGTCCCTGAAAAGCGATGTTCTTCCTTACCTCTGAGTCTTGGAATCACTGCCTTCATTCAAGGATCAGCTTAAGAATCGGTGCTTTACCTGTATGGATTTCCTTTGTTTCTACTATTATTATTACTCTAGTAGATCATAAGTTCCTTAAGGCAGTTTTTCTTTTGTATTTTCAGTTTCTGGAATTAAGATGCTTATTCATTGATGCCTCCCTCAACTTACCTGAATTTATTTGTGTATATGTCACATTATCAGATGATATATATGTGTGTATGTATATATGTATATACACACACACACACACACATATATATATATAGTTGTTTTTTTTTTCTTCAATCTGACTGTGATCTCAACTGGAGTTTTCTTGGTAAAAACACTAGGGGGTGGGTTGCCATTTCCTTCTTCAGCTCATTTTACTGATGAGGAAACTGAGGCAAAGTTAAATGACTGTCCCAGGATCACACTGCAAGTAAGTATCTGCAGCCAGATTTGAATTTGGGAAAATGAGTCTTTCTTATTCCAAACCCAATGCTCCAGCTCCAGCAATTCTAGCTGCTTTTGTGTTTGTGTGTATGTATTTGTGTGTGTATGTATAGAAATGTATATACACACATATACATACTTATATGCACATTTAAACACTTTATAAGTCTTGTAACTGTATCAAGTATGTAAGTAAAACATCATGTAAATAATAATTATGTTGCATATCCCTCCCTGCCCTGCCCCCCAACACACACCCTTGTAGCTTTTTGAAGTCAGAGATTCTTTGACTTTTCTCTCTATCCTCAGCGCCTAGCTCAGTGACTTGCATAGACATTTAACAAGCATTTGTCAGACTGAGTGAATCCAGCTGTTTTCTCTGGTGAAGGTGATGTGGCCACGGGGCAAGAGTCTTTTGTGTTTACATTGAGAATGTTGACTCTTAGCCAGCCTCTTAGATTAATACTGGACATTTCATGTAACTTGGAGATTCTTCCTTGTCCATACAGGAAAAATCACCATATGGTGCAAGCAGCCTAATGGTGTGTTTAGCTGATTGTCTGTAGGTAAGAGAAAGGGCAAGTTTTATTCTTCTGTTTTCTTTTCATTAAACAAGATGGCACTACACCCATGCCTCTGCCCTTTCTGTGCCTGCATACTCTCTTCCAGCCAGGACATGAATAGTGAATGTGATGGAGTTTAAAAAGAAGAAGAAGAAGAAGAAGGAAAAACCCATGCCTGTTGTAAGCATGGCTAGCTAACTGTAGGAGGGTTAAGATCTCCACAGGATCCAGGACCTCAAGCGGCTGACTCTTGTGCTTCAAAGAGCCTGATTACGGTGTGTGTGGATGGTGCCATGAAGCTGGCTTAGTCCTGAGAGTGCCCAAATCTGGGATGTGATTCTGGTTGCTCTCTCAGAGCTGTAGCCTGAACCATCTGAAAGAAGCCCCCATGGGTGACACAGGCCCTTACCTAGAAGAACTCCCTTGCTGTTAGTAGCTATGAGCAAAATCTACAGAAATTGTCCCCCGGATCTCTTTGAATGAAAGGCACTATCTAATTGCAAGATCATTAAGATCATTATAATTAATTGGCACCCTGATAAATGGCATGTTTGCCTAATTGGGTCTGTTGCTAGGGAACCAGGACTCATGCCACACACTGCACCACTGCCAAAATTGAAATGGCACACCTAGCCTGCCTGAGTAATATGTGGAGCTTTGGACCCAGAAGTTAACAGGTAGAGTTGAGGTAGGGTTTTGGGCCAAATCACATCTAGTCAGTCCCCTTAGCAGCAGCAGCAGCAGGCATGTCTATTGAATACCTACTAGGTGTAGGTGCAAATGGCAAATCTGCCTTGGGTTATTCTTGGCCTGTAGCAGAAAGAATGGTACGACTATAGAAAGTTACTTTTTTTTTACCATTTCGTACTTGAATTTAGTGAAGTGTCTCAGTGGGTCTAGTGACGAAAGACACAGGTGCTGGCTGGTACATGTCCTTAAGCAGGAGATCATGTCATGTATTGGAAAGAATTGGAATCAGAAGACCTGTTTTTGAGACCAGGCTGCATCCCTTACTTACTGGCTGGGTGACCTTGGGCAGAGCATCTCTCTCATAGCCTTATCTCAGGTGGTGGTTATAAGAAAAGATGCTTTGTAAGCCATATGATGATAGAGAAATGTCATTGGTAATATATAAGTAAAGAAGTGTCTGTAATGTTCTCTGAACCCCATTATGCTATTGTCTGTGTTGTGTGTATCGATTATGTGCATATTCCACATAGCACTTAATTCTATATTGTCTCAACTGGGTCTTGAATATTTTTTGTGTGTATATATGTGTGTGTGTGTATCTCACTAATTCTATATTGTCTCAACTTGGTCTTGAATATTTTCGTGTGTGTATGTACACATGTGTGTATGTGTCTATAAATGTGTCTACATGTATATACACCTACACATGAAAGTTCAACCAGAGATTATGTGTGTATGTGCATGTGTGTTATATAGAGAGATATAAATATAGATAGATTTTTTTTTTCCTTTGCCCAACTAGACGCTAAGTTCCTTAAGGTTAGGAACCCAATCTTTTCTATTTATGTGTAGATATTAGCCTTACCAAGGCTCCTGTAATCCCTATGCTAGCACTCAATGATCTAATAAACATCAATTGATTAGGACCCACCAGATGCAAAGCACTGAGCTTTTTATCATCTTGGAGAGAAACAGTGAGAAGTAAAAGACATAGCCCTTGCCCACCACAAGCTTGCCATCTGTTCAATTCAATAAACATTTCTTAAATGCCTGTTCTGTGCCAGCTACTGGGCTTAAAGAGCATGGCTTCGGGCCTTACCTCTGAGCTGGGCTGATGCTTGACTTTGTCTGCAACTAGAACCACTCCCAGTTTGCAGCATGGATATATATAGACCAGTAGGCCTTATTGCCTCGAGGTCCTGACCTGGTCCTTGGTTCCCTTTCTTAGCTTTCCAAGATGCTTGGCTGCTCTGAGTTCCAAATGAGAGCTATCAAGTTGACCCTATTCCCAGACTCATTATAAGGAGCACTCCTATGCTTGAGTTGGTTGGCCTGGTCCATCCTCCAGGGAATGTGAGTGGTACCCGCCCCTCAAGATGTGTTTGACCAGGTGGAAGGCCAGATGTTTCAGGAAGGGGCTTGCCAAGAATCCTGCTTGCTGACTGAAAATCATGGGGGTGGAGGGAAGGGTGGAGCAGGGCCCACAGAAGGTTTGATTCATTAGGTCCAAAAGAGAAAATGAAGAGACTTAAGGAGGTTTCTCAGCTGAAGGCCGAAGACAAGTACTCACAACAACTATGGGATGTAGCCATTTCTTTTGCCCACATTAATTCAATTCAACAGCCCATGTTTATGGGGCACCTAGCAACCTGTCCACCTCTTGTTCTAATGGGAGACACATAATGTGCAGGAATAAGTAAATATATGGTCATTTGAAGAAAGAGTGAATACTACTAAAGGAACTGTTACTGAATTTCAAGGCATAAATCACTCTCTACATTCATTTTTAAAATATGTTAAATGCCTAATATAGGTAAAGTATTATGCCAGGCAACCAATGGGATCCAAAGCTTAAATAAGACACCATTCCTGCCTCATGGGGTGGTAGTCTAGTGACCATCAATTCTAGGTAAAAGCAACTAGGTGGCAGAGTAGATAAATGCTGAGCCTGAAGTCAATATGAGTTCAAATCCTACCTCAGACACTCCCAGCTTTGTGATCTCAGGTAAGTCCAGTACTTGATTTCTTTCTGCCTCAATTTCCTTCCCTGTAAAATGGTCATATAATTGCATCTACAGCCCAAAATTGTTGTGAGAATCAACATTTGTAATGTGCTTAGCACAGTGCCTGGTGTATCACATACGTTATATAAATGCTAACTATTTTTATTATTAGACATGTGGCCCCTGGTTATCTAGTCCACCCCAGACTATCTCTCAGATACTCTTCAAACACCCAGCCCAGCAGTATACTTCTCTTCCTTGCTACTATCATTTTATGTGATTTTTCACCTGTACTTTCTATCCCTTGCTCTGGGAGCAATAATCATTCCTATCACTGCTTCTGAAGAAGCAGTATGATGTAGTGGCCAGAGGGATGCCCTGGGCATTAGGAATGCTGGGTTAAAGCTTGTTTCTGACACATCATCTGGAACGATGGTTCAGTCACCCAGCCTCCTAGAGCTAAAGTTTTAGATAAGGTGCTGGTCTCGTTAAGATGGTCTTTCCATCTGGGATCAGTTGGAGGGGAGGGGAGGATATAGTGGATAGAGCACTGGGCCTAGAGTCAAGAAATCCTGAATTCTAATATGGCCTCAGAAAATTACTAGCTGTGTAACCCTGGGCAAGTCATTTAATCTTTAGCCTCAGTTTCCCTATCTATAAAATGGGGGGAATAATAGTACCTACCTCCCAAGGTGGTTGTGAGATCAAATGAGACAGATTGGCAAAATGCTTAACATAGTGCCTGGCACATAGTAGCTACTTAAAAAATACTTAAGGGGTAGCTAGGCCTTGCAGTGGATAGAGGTAGGGTTAAAAAGAATGGACTTCAAATTCTACTTCAGATACTTATTAACTATGTGACCCTGGGCAAGTCACTTAATCCTGCTTGCTTCAGTTTCCTCATCTGTAAAAATGAATAGGAGAAGGGAATAACAAACCATCCTGGTACCTTTGCCAAGAAAACTCCCAATAGGGTTATAAAGAGTCAAACACAAGTAAAACAATTGAACAACAACAAAAATACTTATTCCCTCCCTTTTCCTTACTCATCCCTTCTTTATTTTCCCTCCTTCTTTCCCTTTTTTTCTCCTTGCTTCTTTTCCTTCCTCCCTGAAGAAATTACAGGTGTAACTCCCATTCTGTCCCACTCATTTCGTATCTGGGTATTCTAGTTAATCGAACTTTTAATTAACTATAGTCTTCTCTTTTTCTTCTTTCTTCCCAAGCCTTGGTATTGAAAATTTTCTTAAAATATTTACCTTGGTAATTGAGTCAGATTCAGTGGATGAACATGAATGTGTCTCTTCTTGATGAATCACCTCCTGCATTTTGGGATCATCACAGTGAGCATTTGATCTCAGACACTTATTAGATTCAGACACTTCCTAGCTGTGTGATCCTGAAAAAAATCACTTGACTCTTTGACTCAGTTTCCTCATCTGTAAAATGAGCTGGAGGAAATGGCAAAGCACTCAAGTATCTTTGCTAAGAAAATCCCAAAGGGGATCATGAATGAACAACAATATTGTACTCAAGAGGAGTGTAAGGGTGAGTAATAGCTTGTATCTTTCTGTTGGATATAAAGTTTCAAGATGTTTTTATGCTTATTAACTCATTTTATCTCCTCAATAAGTTTGTCTGTTAGGCAGGCAGGGGAAGGAGCATGATACTCTTCTTTATTCTTCAAGTGAGAAAAAACCAACACAGAAGTTCAGCTCTTGGTTAAGGACACACAATGCATTAGTCAATCTTTGAGCAGCTCCTATTCCACTGGGAGTTAACAGACCTGTTTTTGAATCCTGGTTCTAAGAACCTGTAGTGTACCTTTAACCAAGTCCCTTGAGTTCTTCAGACCTCAGGTTCTCGACTGTAAGTAGAATGAGGAAATTGAACATTTAAGGGCTCTTCCAGCTCCAACTTCTGTGATCTTCTGATCCCTGAGAGAAATAATAGACATTCAAAAGGAGATCTGCAGGAAAGGGAATAAGAAAAGTTTTCCCCACTGTGAATTCCAAAAAAAGTAGTAGACGATCTAAATTTCCTATTATGCATAAGAATCCTAGCTTACATTTACAAAGCTCTTTACATTTTACACAACATTTTATAGTATACAAAAGCTATTCCAGAAGAGTAGAAAATGCAGATTCAGAATTAGGAGGCAAGCTCTGAGTCTATTATCAATGAAAACTCCCTGCATCCCATTCTCCTCCTCTGCTAAATGAAAAGGTTTAACTAGGTGAACACTAAATTCTAAACTGTAAACTTCCTCCTAGCTCTGAATTCTGTGATCTCTGGTCTTTAAAATAACTTTATGAGGCAAGGAGCTTAGGGAAGAAAAAACCCACCTAGGGTAGATTTCAGTGATTTAACCAAGATCACATAACTAGTAAGTGATGGGTAAAGGAAAGGAAGTATGCAATTATTAAGCACTTACTATGTGCTAAGGACTGTGCTTCAAGCTTTACAAATAGAATAGGTGGCCCTGGAGTTATAACCTAGGTTTCATCTTCAATCCAGCCTCAGACACTTCTGGGCAAGATGTTACCCTGAGCAAGTCACTTAACTCTATTTGCCTCAGTTTCCTCATCTGTAAAATGAGCTGGAGAAGAATATGGCAAAACTGCTCTAGTATCTTTGCCAAGAAAACCCCAAATGTGGTCTTGAAGAGTCAGACACAATTAAAATAAGCATACAACAACAGTTATATGAATATGTATATTATGTATGATTATATATGTGGATACATATGTATATGTATCTGTGTGTATGATATATTTATATATTCAATATAATTGGTTTCCTTTGTAATCCTGTGTATTTTATTTATTTTAAAACATTCAGAGAGGGGATTCATGATGCAAAAGGGAAAGGACTCCCTTGTTTTATAGAGCAGGATCTTGAGGCCCAGAGATTCTAAATGATATGCTTAACAAAGCACACACATACAGGCAGAGTATAAACTCTGAGGTCTAAGACTGCCTTTTACCTCTTTTTTATACTCAACCCTTAGCAAAGTGCTTGGCATATGGTAGGTGCTTAATAAATGTTTCTTGATTGAGCGATTGATTGAGGTAATAAGTAGCAGCTAAGGAGTTCAATGGATATAGAGCACTGGATCTAGAATCAGAAAAATCTGAGTTCAAATTTGGCCTCAGATACTTACTAGCTATATAGCCTTATGCAAGATCTTGTGCTGTCTCAAATTTCCTCAGCTGTAAAATGGGGATAATAATTGTTGTGAGCATCGAGTAAGGTAATAATTGTAAAGTGCCTGGCATATATAGGTGCTTAATAAATCCTTGTTTCCTTCACTCCTTTACTTCTCTAGGATTGACTCATCCTCCAAATCCTGTTCTCTTTCTACTATATCTTGCCACCAAAGGGATTTTGCTTAATCTCTGATTCTAAAGCAAAACAGACCAAATAGGGTGTCTGCATCCCCCAGTAGGAGCTTATTAAAACAAGGATCTGCAGCTGTTAGAATCTGGTTTTTTTTTTCTTGCCATTGCAGGTGGCTCTGCATCTCCATAAGGTTCAAATAAGCCCTCCAATATTTCTTAAGCTTTGCAGCCCATGATTTTCAGGGTCAGTGATCCCTAAGAGAGAGCTCCCATTAGTGTGCCTAAGTATTGTATCTCCCAGTAGTGTTGAGCCAGATCACCTGCTCTGGTCCTTTTTGGTCTCAATATCATCATCTGAAAGATGGACATGGCTTGCTATCTGTCACTGATTCAGATTATCAAGTGTGTTCATGATGCAGATGGCCATCCAGCAGAATGGATGTCCCCAGGCAGAAAGTACACTGACTGGATCATGTTCCATTCGCCTTCCCTGGTTCACTCTGCTTGGTCTCAACCTTCATGATCTTAGCTTTCTCTTCTCCTTCTCCTTCCAATGAAGCCATTAGCCTATCTGGTGATGCAGTGAATTCCTAATAGTGGAGAGATTCTCATCATGACACTCTATGGAAAATTGGTCACAGTTCCAGGACTACTTCTGACCTATCAGGTGGCAGGAGCTTCTTCTACCACTTTACAGTCTATTTCAAGCTGCTAATTAGATTTCACAGCAAACACCAAGTTAGGAATGGACCTGTCATTCTAATTCTCTTGACTCACATTTCTAAATTTAGATGGTTATTTGGTAAAATTGCTTCAAATGCTCTCACCCAGCTACCAGTATGTGGTTCCCAAATAATTGTGAGCTTCAAGCCGTCTCTGAGGAGTGCTAATAAGAAGTTCTTCACCTACTAATAACAGGGATATAGCATGTAGAAATCATTTATATATCTCTGAATGAGGGGAGGGGGGAGCCCAAGTCGAAAGTAATTACCAAAGTAGAAAGGAAGCTGGTCATCATAATTTCTTTTTTATATTCCTTATGGAAGGTAATGATAATTTCTCTAAGTGTAAACATTGATTCCACGTGGATAAACACACACCTGCACTAGATACCTTCCAGGAAGGAATGAAATATCCATCACTCACATAGAAAATTGTAGAATGGTAGGGCTAAAAGAAGGGATCTAAGCATTGCTCATTCCCCTCATATTAGAGATAGGGAAACTGAAGCTCAGACGAAGCTCAGAAGAGCTCACATACTGCAAGAAAGTCATGGAATTGGGGGTAGAACTCCTTATCATACTGCACAAGAAAAATCAAATCAAACCATTAAAAAAAAAGAGAGAAGCAAAATAAAATGCAAGCAAACAACAACAAAAAAGAATGAAAATACTGTGTTGTGAACCACACTCAGTTCCCACAGTCCTCTCTCTGGGTGTTGGAAGTATCGCTTCTCAAAGCTCCTGGGCATCTGATCAAAACTATATGTTAAGGTCAAAACTATTTTCACAATCCCACCAAGACAATTTAAAATTTCTTTCTTTTTTTTTCCCCAGGGTAATTATCTTGTCCAGGGTCACACAGCTAGTAAGTGTTAAGTATCTGAGGTCAGATTTGAATCCTGGTCCTCCTGTTCTTAGGGCCAAAATTCTATCCACTGCATCATTTAGCTACTCCCATTTTAAAACTTTTAATACAGTAAATATCGTTAGATCAATAGATCAATTAAAAATCAACTTTTAATACAGTAAATATCAATAACCTACACTGACAAAAATTCTATAAATCCTCAAATTCCTCAATAATTTTTCAGAGCATAAGAAAATTCAAAGACCAAAGCATATGAGAACCATTGCATAAAGGGATAGTGTTTTAGTAAAAATCAGAAAGACCTGGATTCAGATTCTACCTTTGACACTTAAATGCCTGCATGATTTAGTAAGGCATTTAATCTCTTTCAGCTTCAGTTTCCTTATCTACAAAATGAAAACAACAATTCCTACTTTTGCAGAGTTGTTATATGATTCAAATGAGATCATGGATGTAAAAACACCTTGCAAACTTATAGTAATGTAAAATAACATTGATAATCAATAAAGGGCTGGCCAGGAAGACAGAAAGCTGGGTTCAAATCCTACCTGTCATAAACTAGAACTGTAATCATGGACAAGTCACCAAATCTTTCCATGCAACTAAGTCTCAAAGTTGCAGATATGTGACCAGCAGGCATTACTTTGGGGAATGGGGGCAGAAAGTCATTTACACATTGTCCATCCCTATACCAAGAAAATCATTCCTCTGGACAAAAAGAAAAGTCAGATCATTTTCTATGTTTTTCCATTGTCCTTATATTCAATAGAGTTCAAATAGAAATGATCTAGAGACAAGTTGCTATTCTGCTATTTTTTTAATGCTCAAACTGTTGCACAGGTATATAAAGTAACCACTTTTTGCAGTTGTATAAAAGTATGGGTTCATGAGTTCATTCTCTGAAGACTCACTGTAAACTTCTTCAGGAATATTCCCCGGAACAGACAGGTGATGGGGATAGTATATACTTCATTTCATCTCCTTATGGTTTGAATTTCTTCCTTTAGATCTCTCTGTTTTCAGAGCTTTGCATACAATGGAGTTTAGTGATTATAAGTATTTAATTTCACAACATCTATTATGTTGTTTATGTTTAAGTTTTTATGAATTAAAGGTGGGGGCAACCATTTTGTCAACAGTAATCAACAAATATTTATCAAAGAAGTATTAGTAGGCATTGAGGATGCCAGAACACAAGGGAAGCAGCTACTTACTACTCCTTGAGAAGCTTAATGTCTACTCAGGGGAGACCATGTGTGTGTCTATATATACTATTGGTTATTCACAAGTTTCAGTCATGTCTCATTCTTCGTGACTCCATTTGGGGTTTTCTTGGCAGAGATACTAGAATGGTTTGCCATTTTCTTCTTGTGTTCATTTTACAGATAAGGAAACTGAGGCAAACAGGTTTAAGTGACTTGCCTGGAGTCACACAGCTACTAAGTGTCTGAGGCATCAGATTGGAACTTAGGAAGATGAGTCTTCTTGACTCGTTTCCCAGCACTCCAGCCACTGTGCCACCTAGCTGATATAGATATGTTTATACACATAGAAATAGATACAGATAAGTAGATTATAGAAAAAAATGGGGCAGCTAGGTAGCATATTCATGTGTGTTTTTAAGTATGTGCACACACAAATATATGCATGTAGATATATATTCACACAAATAGATATGTAGGTGTATACCAAAAAATGGAGCATTCAGGTAGTTTGGTGGTTAGTGGATAGAGTGTGAAGTCAGGAAGACTCATGCACCTGAATTCAAATCCCACCTCAGACACTTACTAGCTGTATGACCCATAGGCATTTAAGCCTAAGTTTCCTTATCTGTAAAATAAACAGAAGGAAATAACAATCTACTCCAGTATCTCTGTCAAGAAAACCCCAAATGGGGTCATGAAAAATCACAAAATACTGAAAATGACTGAACTACAACTATACAGAATAGTTACACCATGATTTGGGTAGAAAGTAGTAGCAGCTAAGGGGATCAGGAAAGGTCTCATGTAGAAGTCAGTGCTTAAATCTAGTCCTTGAAGAAAATAAAGAAGCAGGAATGGGGAAAGAATATTTGTTCTAGGTGTGGGGCAGCACAACTAATACAAAGACATAGAAGCAAGAGATTTTGTATATGAGGAACAGAGAGAACACCAGTTTGGCTGGGTCACAGCATGAATGAAAGGGAATACTGTGTACCAAGACTGAAAAGGTTCCAGTTTCACACATACACACATATATGTATGTGTGTATTGAATTCTCAAAGAAAATAGGTCAATATTTGTAAAATGGTGATTCGCCATATTAATTTATGTAGGATAGAGAATTTTGGCAGTAATAATTATCTTGTTCTTATCTTTTGCTATCAGGCATCAATAAATCCATCAATAAACATTTATTAAGTACATACTGTGTGTCAGGTACTGCTAAATGTTGGGGATACAAAAAAAGGCAAAAAAAAAACCTGCCCCTACTCTCAAGGAATCTTAACAATATACAAAGCAAGTTTTGTCTAAGATAAATAAGATACAATTAACAGAAGAAAGCCCCTAGAATTAAGAAGAGTTGGAGAAGGCTTCCTGTAAAAGATGGGTTTTAAGTTGGGATTTAGAGGAAGCCAGGGAGGTCAGTAAGTGGAGCTTCCAGGAATGAAAGTCAGTCAGAGAAAATACCCAGAATGGAGGGATGGAGTGTAACATTCATGGACCATTCCAAGAGGCTAGTATCTCTGTATTGCAAAATACACATCAGCAAATACGATCTAGCATAAGTTTCCATCCTGTCTTTACCCCTTGTATTTGGTGTGCTATGTTCGGTGTTGCACAGATAGACAAATAAATTGTTTTTTATAGTAGAATCAATGTGTTAGGATGCTTTCTCTCTTCATCAAACTCACTAAATGTATCCTCAGTACAACTGTATCACATTGCCTTGCACATACAATGTCCCAAAAGTCAGTTTTTAGCTTTTATAGTTTTGAATTGCACCACTATTTTCAGAACGCCTATATAATTGTGATCCTCAGCACCAAGCAGAACATTAGGGATGCTGTGTACCTCATCTTGTGCCCTCATGGTTTTTATGTGCCCTTCTGGATCTCTCTACCTTGAAAGTCTTTTGTTCTGTTACTATTACTCTTATTATTTTTCCAGTATTAGTATTGTTATTGTTATTGCAGATAAGAAAGTGTCCTGGGGAGCTTGGGTGTCTTAGACCAAATCACACACCTAACAAAGGTATGGGGATCAAGATCGAGGTCTCCTAACTTCTGCCTTTGTGTTTTTTCTCTCTCTACCACCCAGCTGCCTAGAAAGGGTAGCATTGTGAAACTCAACAATTAGAACAGAATAGTGACTTTTCTAAGGTCCAAATTTATTGCTTTTGGCCACAGAGAGGCTCTGGGGAGTCATGACTTTATTTCAGGGCTGCAAGGGCCGCTTTTGTCCACAAGTGGGTCTATTGGTGAAGTGTGACACTGGACACAATGAGCAGAGGTGGACATTTCTATTTGTAATTGCATTCTCCCCACCTCCCTCCCCCAAAGCACACAGGGACTGTCAATTGGCTTTATGCCTATGCATTGGACTAGTTAAATGTAATTTTCAAGGTGAAGAAAGCAGACTACAGTGCAGAATCTACAAAACTCAGAATCCTCCGGGTGCTTTCTCCTGCAGATAAACTCATAAGGAGATTAGGTGGAGAGAATCCCTTCCAGGTATAGAATTTTAAAAATAAGCCATTGTAGGTCAGTGTCTCCCAAAGTAGCCATGACAATTTTCCAAGTACAAGGGCTATATTAGGCCCTGGGAACAGGGCCTCTGGTGCCCACTAAGTGCCTGCCCTGCCTATAGGTATAGATTTATGCCATCTGGGAAGAAACCTGCCACT
Source organism: Myrmecobius fasciatus (assembly GCA_023553655.1). NCBI lineage: Eukaryota > Metazoa > Chordata > Mammalia > Dasyuromorphia > Myrmecobiidae > Myrmecobius > Myrmecobius fasciatus. The sequence goes on along the minus strand of JAJPUD010004906.1, from coordinate 48,172 downwards.
TCCTGGACTTTTAAAGTCTTTGCCATCCAAACACCCCGAGGCTCCTGGGAAAAATCTTTTGAAAATTCAGCCATCCTTGACTAATTCCCTAAGTGATTTTGAGCAAGTCACTTTCTAGCAGGAGACAGGGCGAGACCAACCTGAAAGCCCAACATGGGATGATCTAAACCTGCCTCTAACGGGAGAGGACATCAGCCCAGCACCTGGAGTTAGATCAAGGCAGCCAAGGGATCCCCTCCATTTCAGGAGGCAGGGCTATAGCAGTGCCCATTGCAGAGGAACCATGAACCTCCTATCCATCCCATGAGAAACAGAGCCAGACCAGCATTCAAACAGCTGCTGCCAGAACCACAGCAGAAGATAAGGTCAGACAATTCCTACAAAAGGTGAAGTCTGTTCTTAGCCATGAAACTCAATATTGGGCAGCTCTTACTCATAACAAAATACTTGCCCAAGTTTAGAAGAAGATGTAATGAGCAGGGCAGTTTTGCTATTAGCAGTTAAATTTATAACAGAAGTTCAGTTTATTATAGTCTTTTTTTACCTTTATATATTGAAATGAAAATTGAAATTTGGCCTTTATATATTGAAATTGTCTATACTTAAATATCTATGAAGCAGCAGATAGAATGCTAGGTCTGTGAATAGGAAGACCTGAGTTCAAATTCAACCTCTGACACTATGTGATCCTGGACAAGTCCCTTAACTTTGATTTGCCTCAGTTTCCTTATCTGAAAAATGGAAATAATATGATAGTGGTTGTCTTTCATACAGAAGAAGAACAAAATATCATCATTATGTTGGGATTAGGGGGTCTGATTGTGGCTGATTAAACCAATATGAGCCTAGAAAGGTACTCAGGTCAAGCAAAATAGTCTATATGGACAAAAAAAAATGGCAATTATAACAATGCTGATTCCCCTCCCTTCTTATAAGAGTCAGATGAAATAATGGCTTAAAGGTACTTAGCATAGTGCCTGGCACAAAGTAAGTGCTGTATACATGTTGTTGTTATTATTAATCATCATGAGGCATTTCTTAATTTTTTAGGCATTCTTTGATATCCCTCTTTTGTGCAAAACCAGGAAAAAAGTCGATTCATCTTGGGAACCCCCAGATTGTCATTCTGCTACCTCCCTTCCTCCCCATCCCTTAAAAAACAACTTCCAAATCCTTCATTTGCATTGTAATGTCAATGACTCATATGACCCTCCTTGCCTCCCCCATCCCAGGGGACTTTGCGTTTTGGCAAAGATTTGAGCTTTAGATAGAGGGAGAGATGATGTGATGTTGAAATCTCAGGCGTCAGCCGATGGATGGTTTGGGGATAGAGGTAAGCCGTGCCCCCCAAAATCTCCCCGGTGGGGGGTCATGTTTGTAAAGCTGGTTTTCCTGTTTAAATTAATAGAGATGTGCTGATTGCAGAAGTGGATGCCAGGGTTAGTTACTCTACTCTGAAAGCTGGACCCTAACTCATCTCCTGAACTTTGCCATTTCCTTCCCCTCCCTCCAGCACTCCAGCCAGTGTTGGGGAGGTAATGACTCCCCTGCTCCCCTGACCCCATCCCCTGTGGAATGGGTATGATGGGGCCTTGCAGTTTGAAGTGTGATTCATTCACATCCCACCCCAGCCCCATCCACAGAAGTCACGGACATCCTGGACATCCTGATGGAAGTACAATTGCTTCCAAACTGGCAGCCAGTTTTGTCCAACAAGATGATAGGATTTGGAGCTGGAAAGGACCTTCCAGAGAATCTACCCTACTCCCTCATAGTGAAGGAAACACATTTCCCCAAAGGGAAGATGACTTGTTCAAGTTCATACAGGCAAAGTCTAGATTTGAACACAGATCCATTCACTCCAGATCCTACTGTTCCAACTTCCTGAGTCTGTTTTGAATTGTGCTTCATTAAGTTGACGATCAAGGAGACATAGAATATTAGGGAAATTCAGCTCAGAATCATAGACTTTAGAGCTAAAGATTCCTTAGATCTTTTAGTCCAATATTCTCATTCTTACAAATCAGCCCAGATTTAAGGAACTTGATGAACATTACAGAAACAGCTAACATTAGAATCAGCCTGAGAATCCAGCCATCCAATGACAAATCCAGTGTCCTTTGTCATTTTATCTGAATTTCTAATAGAGAATTGGACTGTTTGCATCTGAGTGGATGGTAAGTGCATGACCACACTCTTGGCCTTAAAACCCAGGAGTCTTTGTTCCCAGATTCTTCTGAAGCTAGCAGCTTTAGAAAACCCAAGTTTGTATTCAGATCCTAATGCTTACTTCATGCATGACCTTAGATAAGTTATTTTTACCTCCCTGAACCTCAGTTTCTTTATTATATTGGGGAGAGGGAGAGGAATGTCTAGAGCAGGAATTCTCAAGCTGGGGTCTTCAGGATGTTTGTGAAGTTAAATGGGAAGAAAAATGTATCTTTATTTTCACTAACCTAATGAAATTTAGTAACTGAATTTTTTTTTAATTCTGAGAAGGATTCACCATAGTGGCAAAGGAGGACATAAAAAAGGTTAGGAACATCTGGTAGCCACTTCCAACTCCAAATCCCTTGAGATGGCCTCAGTAGGGGAGAAGGGAACTCTGGGTCAGAGGTAAGCAAGGCGGGCCTGGGCACTGAACGCCAGCTGGCATTTTCTTAAAAGTGCCTTTAAAAGCAGAGGATCCTGGCACAAAGCTCTCCACACATGGCTGTGGCCATCTGTGGCCATCCACATGGGAGCAGGCTTGTCCATTGTTGCGGAAGGGATGCCTTCTCTCCTTTGCCAAGCTCTGACTGGCAGAGCAACCCAGTAACCTGTGCCTGTCCCCTGTAATTTTGCCAACTTGACCTTTTCCCCACCTATGACTTCATCTGTTGAAGTCTATTTCCCAATCTGTAAAATGGGATAATGATTGCCCTCCCCCTTTCTACCTCCCACCTATGTCTCATGAGATCATAGGTGTTGGAAGTTCTTTGTAAACCTGCAGTGCTCTCCAGATGCAGGTAGCTTTTGGGTTACCCCTGCTTCCCCCAGAATGGCTCCTTCTCTGCTCCAGCTCCTTTCTTATTAATACCCCTTTGCCCCAGACACTAACTAGGGCTATCCCCCTTGTAATCTTGAGTTAATGCCCCACATATTTTTACCCCACCAACTGCTCACTCCACCTCCCATCTTAGGTCTTGTTTCTCCCTTAAAATGCCCTCTCGTCTCCACCTCCCCTTTTAATATTATGCTCTTCCTTCAGGTCCCTGCCCTGTCTGGTATTGTAGACAGAGCCCCAGCTCTTCCCATTCAGAAAAACCTGGATTCAAATTCTGCTTCAGAAATTTAGTAGCAACAAAAAGTTATCAAACTGTGCATACCCTTTGACCCAGCAGTGTTTCTACTGGGCCTATATCCCAAAGAGATTTTAAAGGAGGGAAAGGGACCCACATGTGCAAAAATGTTTGTGGCAGCCCTTTTTGTAGTGGCAAGAAACTGGAAATTGAAAGGATGCCCATCAATTGGCAAGTGGCTGAATAAATTATGGTATATGAATGTTATGGAATATTATTGCTCTGTAAGAAACGACCAACAGGAGGATTTCAGAGAGGATTGGAGAGACTTGCATGAACTGATGCTGAGTGAAATCAGCAGAACCAGGAGAACATTATACACAGCAACAAGACTATACAATGATCAATTTTGATGGACATGGTTCTCTTCAACAATGATGTGATTCAAACCAGTTGTTCTGCGATGAAGATAGTCATATACATCCAGAGAGGGGCCTGTGGGAACTGAGAGTGAACCACAACACAGCATTTTAACGCTTTCTGTGAATATTTCCATGCATTTTGTTTTCCTTCTTAGGTTGTTTTTTTCTTCTTCTCTTTCTAGATCTGATGTTTCTTGTGCAGTAAGATAACTGTATAGATATGTATACATGTATTGTATTTGTCATATAATTTATCCTATTTAGCATGTATTAGATTACCTGTCATCTAGGGGTGGGGGGTGGGGGGAAGGAGGGGAAAAGCTTGGGAAAAAAAGTTTTTGCAAAGGTCAATGTTGAAAGGTCACTCATGTTTTGTAAATAAAAAGCTTTGCTACTTGGATGATCTCTAAAATCTTTTTCTAACCGTGATATTTTCTGATCATCCATAAACATAATCAGCCAACAAGCAGTTGAGTACTCATTATCATTCATCGTGGTAAATTCACTAAGCAAATCATTTAACCTCTGCCTGCCTCAGTTTCCTTATATACAGTGTAAGCATTGGATTTAACGACCTTTAAGGTGTCTTTCCATTCTAAATCTGTCAGGCTGCTGAAGCCTAGGGACCCCTTCTTAGATGGTTTTTAAATTTATGTTTGATAATTACTTATAATAAATTTATAAAATAAATTGCATAAGATTGCAAAGGAAGCCAATTAGATTGAAATTATTTGAATTGGGGGGGGGGGAGTTAAGTCAAATCCACAGATTCCCTCCACTCCATTTAATCCTTCCAAGCTGGAAATTATTTTTCCTTGTTAAATCTGTTAATACTTTTTTGGGGGAGGAGAAGGGTGGAGTTCAATATAGATCAGTAAATGTTCCTGAAAATACTTCGTGTTATATTTATGTACATATCCTGTTGCCTTTGTATTCCCAGATATCTTTTATCATTTGATACTAGCTCCCATGTGACCAAGCATGATATTTTGCACTGAGTGTATGCTCCATAGATAGATGTTTGTGGAAGGAAGGAAGGAAGAAGGAAGAAAGAGAGAAAGGGAGAGAAGGAGGGAGGGAGGTAAGAAGAAAAGGAGGAAAAGAGAAAAGGAGGGAGGTAGAGAGAGAAGGAAAGAAAAGGAGAGGAAGAAAGGAATGAGTGAGTGTACAATTTGACTCACTTATATGCTGTGGGACTGCCTCAGTAGTCTGACTAGGCAGGGATAGAGTACTAGTGGAGGGGAAGCCCTACTGATGCATCTCACTTTGAGAGTAAACATTTTGCTTAGGTGCTGAGTCTAGGTAGGTAGAAGATGGAAGGGGGCTATGTGTACAGAGCTGAAGTTCTTCTGTTCTTTCATTCTTGGCTGGATTTGGGGTTTTTTTGTTGTTTTTTATTCATTTCTGCTGCATCTAGGGCCAGAGAAATCATGGCCCTGCCAAAAAGAGAGAGCCACTGCCTACAGCAAAGGGAGGATCCGGAAAGAAGGGCTGACAGATGTGGATGTGTCATCTTGAGTCTAGACAGGATTCTGGATGTGAGAGGTTTTCAATCGCACATTCCCCTTCCTCCTCTGCCTCTCCTTCAAGCTGTTTCCATTACCTGAAATACCCTTCCCTTTGTCCATCTAAAATTCTGTCTGGCCCTTCAAGGCCTTTCTCACCTGGATCTTGCTTCTAGTCCTGATTCTTGCTTTAGCTACCTGTGTGATAGTTCTCTGGGTCTTGGTTATCTTGTATGAAAAATGAAGCTGTCTAGCTTGGATGATCTCTAAAATCTTTATTTTTTGATCATCTGTAATCAGAATCAGCCAACAAGAATTTAAGTTATTATCATCATCCACTGTGATAATAAGCAAAGCAGTCCCTTTCCCAAAGTAGTTGACACTCTACCCAAATAGGTTATTCTATATTAGGATGGCTAAATACCCCACCTCACCCACCCCATCTTTTCTTGCTCTAGGGAACTCCTTCCAGGCAATATCTTTTAGGGCATCTTGGGATTGAGATTGTGATTTCTGTGGGCTCCTTTAATTGGGCCTGATTTCTTTAGACTTTGTGCAACTCTGCCTCAGCAACAGCACCTAAGAACATTTTCTTAAATCAGGAATTCTTAACCGTTTTTGCTTCATGGGCCCCCTTTGGCAGTCTGGTGAAGCTTAAGGACTCCTCAGAATGTTTTTAATGCATAGAATGAAATGCATGATATTATAAAGGAAGCCAGTTAGATTGAAATGTAATTATCAGAATGTTACAAAAAGAAAGCCAAGTCCATATTCCTGAGGTTAAGAACCCCTGCCCTAGAATAACCCTAGAGATATCTACAAGGGCAAAAGCAGCCTCAGAAGTCTGGTATCAGACTAAGGGGGGGGGGGCATTTATCCATCAGCCCACATCATCAGGGTTTTATTTTTAAGAAAGGATGTTAAACCAGGCCAGGATAATGAGGGACTTATGCCCATAGAAAGTAAGGATCAGTGAAAGGAGTAGAGGAGAAAAATAGGGTAAAAAGGAGGAGATATGGCATTAGTTTTATTTATCGGAAAGGCATCATTGGGAAGAGGGAGTATACATGCTGACACATGTATACTCATATATATGTGTTTATGTGTATGTATATATCTGTATATACATGTGGGTATATATATACATATTATATCATGTATGTATGTATATATGTGTGTGTATCTACAGAAGAGGGGCTGAGGGAATAAGCATTTATATAGTACCTATTTTGTTCCAGGCACTGTGCATATAAAGTTTTATAAATATTTCATTTAATTCTCACAAGCAAAATAGGTTGCTGCTATTATCCCTCTTTTACAGTTGAGGAAACTGAGGCAGACAGAGGTTAAATGGCTTGTCCTGTATCACACAGCTAGTAAGTCTCTGAAACTATATTTGAACCCAGGTCTTCTTGACTCTAGACTAGGCATTCAATCTCCTGTTCCATCAGCTGCCTAGAGCACCAACTGGAGCAATAGAACAGAAATTGTGGGAGAGGGAAGAAAAGGGGGAGAGGAGTAAGAAACTATTGGAGTATGGATTTCAGCTCAATAAAAGGAAGAGCTCTGTAAGGTAATGAGCTCCCTGTGACCAGAAGTGTTTAAGCAGATGTGAGAGTATCACTTTCCAGTGCTTCTATAGAAGAATTCTTGCACTGGCTGTGAAGCTGTGCTACGCCACCTGAAAACCCCGAATCTGTCTTTTCAGCCCCAAGGTTCCGTGACTTTCCCTGCCTCTTCAATGTATCAACACCTCATATTTCAGCAACAAATCTGATCAATATTTATTAAGAGTTTACAATGAGGCATTGTGGTACAATGCAGAGAGCAGGAATTTGGAGTCAGGGGATCTGGGTTCAAATCCTGCCCTACCATTTATACTGTTTCCATGACTTTCAGCAAATCACTTATCCATCCTCTTTGATTCTCAATTTCCTTATCTATAAAATGGGGTGGGGATAGGGCTAGAGGGTAGACTAGAATATCTGCAAAATCCCTTCCCTCCTGTGAGTATAGAACATCTACTATTCTGGCCTTCAAGAAGGATACAAAAATTAGATCAGATACAATACCTGCCTTCATAGAGATTCCAATCTCATAGGGGATATGTTGGCTATACAGACAGCTATAAATTTAAAAAACATACCTGAGAACATGTATTGGATACAACCAGTGCCACATGAGACTAGGGGAGGGGGATAACCAGAGCCAAAGCTGCTTTCCTGGAAAGAAGGTTTCTCCTCTATCTCATTTCCCCCTTACTTTCCCTTTCCCATACTGGCCTGGGTTTTCCCAAACTATTTTTAGTTTTTAATTTAGAGAATTTAATAACAAGTATTTCTGGTTCTTTCTGAACCCAGCTACCTAAAAGGGAAAAAAAGAGTACAATATAGAGGGATATGACTGGAAATCGGCAAGTCTGGTTCTAGTCCTCCTGAGCGACGTAAAGCAAATGACTTCTTCCTTTTCTGTTTCATCTATAAACATCAGAGGGTTAGACCAGCTGATCTCTAAGGGTCCTTTTAATTTGGTGTTCCGAGATCTTCCTCACCACCAGCATCCCCTACCAGCTCTGACATTCTGTGTTCTAGGGATCTTTTATGCTGTGATGTTCCATAGTCTGAGAGCCCAAGGGCCTTTCCCCTCCCATACTCCCAATTCTAAGGGCCCTTCCCCCAGTAACAGTCTAGGAATCAATAATGAATGTCTGCATAGAAATGATCAAAATCTATTTTGAATAAAGAAGGACTCCATAAATACTAGCTCATGTCTCTCTTGACATTTCTCCAGGTTAAATACAGATGCAGGAGCTAATTTTTCTGCAAATATTGGGAATTAACTGTTTCCAAAGACCTTATACTGGGATAGAGAGCCCTGGGCTTGAAAGAAGATGCCAGCACTGCACTCAGAGAGGAGACTGATTGTGTGGTTCTGAAATTGGCTCATAGGAACAAAGCTGTGCTATTTGCTTTTTGGATGGAATATCAAGTTGTTTTTGCTGAATGGGGTTCAGTGTAGGCCCTTTTAGTTCAGCTACTTGGAATCTCACAAAAAGTAGGCAGCTTCCCCTGTGTCATTTTTAAAATTGATTTCCACCACATTATTACAGTGAGCTGGCACCAGGCCAGGGAAAGTCATAGCTTGAGAAATTCATCAAAAATTGACTCATTGATCACTTGATCTGATATCATAATTAGCACTTGTTCATCTTTATCTCCTTGCTACTGGTTCTCTGGCTAAAATTAGGGACAGGAAATCCCATTGATCCTGAAGAATCCCAATGGAAATTTTTATCAGTTCCCAGGAGAACGATCTCTCCCCCACAGGATCAGTCAGGTGACAGGCTTACACTTTGAGTGAATATCTGGGCCCTTGTCTGCGTGAGCTGCTGCTGACACCAGGAAATTCAGTCTCCCTGGCATGTCCCAGCTTAAAATCTTGGTGCAAAGGGACATTAGAGCTATTGCAAATTTTTCATTCTATATATACAGAAAAATTGGCGCAGAGAGAAAAGGGGACTTGCTAGCAAAAGCCTCGGAGACGCTGTAGGTCATCCCCACAGATTTGCATCGTCCAAGTTATATACTGTGGGATTCCCTAAGCTGAGAAGGGTTTTGTCCTCAAAAAGCAGAAAGATCTGTTTCTCATCATCATTGTGTCATGCTTGTTTCAGTAAGGATGTTGACAGCTCACAGACCTGTCTTATGTTATAGTACTTTGCTAATAATAAAATCGCTTATGTAGAGCACCTTCCCTCTGGAGAACCTGAAGCAGCTGCACATCTCTGCTCTCCTTTGTCCTCACAGGGGCCCCGTGAGTGATAGGTAAGGACGGGTGTTTCACAGATGGACAGCAGAGAGGTTGTCATTTGCCCAAGGTCACACGACAAACCAGCTGTAGAACCTTGACTCCTTGACCCTTTTTGGAGGGGAAGGGCTGTGCTCCATTCCCATTAGATAAAAGAAACAACATAGTTTACTCCTGGGAAGACACTTGAAAGTTCATTTTGATAAGAAACAGAATGTCACTTGAAAGAACAAGCTGGCTGTGTTAGCACAGGGAAATTCCCCAGTTAAAATCCTGTTGCATGACACTATCCTTGTTGTTATGGCTTTGCACCTGAAGTTATAGTTTGAACAACATGGACAAAATTATGATAATGGCTTATGTAGCATTCATTTAAAAAGAAAAAGGTAATAGGAGTGTCTAGATGGCACAGTAGATAGAGTACCTTCCCTGGTGTCAGGAGGATCCAAGTTCAAATCCAGTCTCTAACACTTAACACGTCCTAGCTGTGTGACCCTGGACATGTCACTTAACCCCAATTGCCACACAAAAAGGGGGAGGGCAGTTTGATATTTTGGTTTTTATATCATCTTCATTTTCCAGTGTATGCTTCCCTTGATATCCATTTCTTATAAAAAGAAAAAAGAGAAAAGCAAAGTTATCTTTTTTTAAAGAAAAATACTTTTAATAATAACTAACACATAGAGTCCAATGATATAAGCAGTGTTCCATCCCCACACACCACAGTCTTCTACCTTTACAAAGAAGAGAGGGAAAAGGTTGCCTACTGTTTTTAAGGTCCCCAAAACACATGTGTACGCTCTCTGTCTCTCTCCTCTCTGTCTTTTTTTCTCTTTCTCTCTGTCTCTTTGTCTATCTTTCTATTTCCTTCTCTCTCCTTTCTCTTTTCTCTCTCTCTCCCTCTTTCCCTCCCTCCCTTTTCTCTCTCTCTCTCTTCTCCCTCTTTCTCTTTCTTTCTCTCTCCTCTCTCATACATACACACTTTCTCTGTCTCTTTCTCTCTCTCTGCATTTGCTTAGCATTTTTACTTTCTTTTTTTAAAAATTAATATTTTTTCCAGTTACACATAAAGACAATTTTCAACATTTATCTTTTGAAAGATTTTGAGTTCCAAATTTTTCTCCATCCCTCCTTCCTGAGATAGCAAGCAACGGTGATATAGGTTATATGTGCCAAAGCACACTCATCACAAAAAACCTATGAGATAGATGGTATCTGTATTACATTATCCCCTCTGCAGACTCCCAGACGTTGGGACTTACCCCGGGTTGCCCAACTAGCAAATGTCAAAGCTTGGCTCTGAACCCTTTCTCCAGCTTCAACTCCAATGTTCTTTCTATCATAACCATGACAAGAGCTTGATTTCTTCTTTCCTTTCTTTGAAGAGTGTGTCTCAAGAGTCTAGTTGTCTAGAGACAAGTGGTTTCTCAGGTTGGGGGTTGGGCAGTTAGGGCATCACCCGACACTCCAGATGATTGCTGGACTCCATCAGAGTGGAGTCCCTGGAGCCATGAGTTGTCTTGGGAAACTGAGCATATTTTGCTCCTGCTCTTGTGTGGACTCAAGATGGGCTGGCTGTGGCTTACTTATCTTTTTTAAAGAATTTCACAGTTCGTGCAAAAGAATTTCCTAAAAAAATTAAGTTTGGTTTATTTTTGCATGAATAGTGATGTGATTCTCCTTCTTTTTTACTCACAGATCTGAAATAGAAGAAGATAAAGAAAGCAACTTCAATCTCCCAGGTTTCACCGGAACCGAATCTACGAAATAATGGCCCCCTATACCCTTCTCCTTGGCTTATTCACTGTGACTGTGCTTTCCCTGTTGGACAGCAGCTCAGCCTTTCTGTCAAGCCAGCGCCTCAAAGGGAGGTTCCAGAGGGATCGGAGAAACATCCGTCCAAACATCATCCTTGTCTTGACAGATGACCAAGATGTAGAGCTTGGTAAGAGACCCCAGACATTAGATAGATTCTGTTAGTCAAAAAAAAATTGTAAACCATTTCTGAGAGTTCTGAGGTCACAGCCACACAACATTCCCAAGTGAAGCCAGTCAGAACTGTTTCCAAACCAACTTGAATAACAGAGGTTTGTCTCACAAGTAGATCTGAAAAGTAGATTTTCCACTTGTTCTCCCTTCTAAACCTCCAGGACTTTCCTGGTGAAAATTTGCTGTACTCCTCAAGGATTGGGGGGCTCCAGGCTGGGAGGAGCAGGGCTGGGGGGGGGGAGATGCTAATGCTGCAGGGAATTGACCAGCTCTACTAACTTCATGCACTTAACTTACTTTTGCTCTCTTCAGGAAGACAGGGCTATGCTAGCTAGCTTGAGAATCAACCAAATAATAATTGGAAACTGACTGGTAGTTAAGAACTAACCCCTTGCTTGAGATAGTACCTCTGCAGAAAATATGACAGTATGACAGACAATCACATTCTTTTCCCTAAATATGGATTTCCTTGGTTATGCAATGAAAAACAAAAAGCATTTATTAAGCACCTACTATGTGCCATATACTGTGCTAAGTGCTTTTATAAATACTCTCTCATTTGATCTTCACACACACATGCACTCTCTCTGTGTCTCTCTTTCTCTCTCTGTCTCTCTCTGCATTTGGTTAGTATTTTCCTTTTTTCAAAAACTTTAATAATATTTTATTGTTTTCTAGTACATGTAAAGACAATTTTCAATATTTATCTTTTGAAAGTTCATTTTCATTTCATCATTTTTAGATGAAGCAAGCAAGGTTAAATGAGTTATCTAGGGTCACACTGCTAGGACGTATCTGAAGCTGGATTTGAATTCAGCTCTTTCTGTCTCCAGACCCATCCTTCTTTCTACTGTGCCACCTGCTGCTATTGGCTGTTGGCTGCAAATCCACCTTTTTCCAGATCCCTTATCCAGTAGAAAAAGCAGAAGTTGTTATTTTAGATGCTGAGAAGAGGTGATTTTTATAAAACCAACTCACTTCCCCTAACAACTTGTGTAAGCAATCATAGGAATAGATTTTCCCAGAAAAGTTTATATGAGCAAAGAGAATTCGCAGAAAGAAAGCAGACAGCATCCAAAGAATGTTACTGGTAATCCTGACATACAAGACGCAGACCTGCCAGGCGGTCTGTTTAAGATTACTCATATTCAGTAATTATGATGGATCTTTGCAGTGATGCAAGTTTTATATTTCCAAGCAACATTTTGCCAAAGATGCTTCCAAATTACCCTCAGTCCCCAGAAACATTGCCCTTTGTAAGTGTTTAATAAATATTTGAATGAATGAGTGAAGAAATGCTCTCCTTATGTACCCTATGGGTTCCAAAGTATGGCCACCATGGATTATAAATCATAGCAATTCCTGTTGGAGTTTATTGAGTTGGGGGCAAGGGTGACATGATTAGATCTGTGTTTTAGGAATATCACTGAGAGTTGAGTGGGAAGAGACATGAGACAGAGAGACCAATCAGGAACTAATTGCAATAGTCCAGGCACAAGGAAATGAGCATGATGGCCATGTCCAGAGAAAAGAGGAATGGAATCACACTTAGGGACTTGGGACTCACTAGTTGTATTCGTTTCGAGGAGCAAATGGGATCCTATTTATAAAGCATTTAGCACAACTTATTTCTTAAGCACATATTAGGTGCTTAATAAATGCTTATATTTGATCCCCTGTTTGGCTTTTAAAGACATTTCTAACCTGTCCCTTTCCAGTTCTCTTACACCTTACTTTTGTCCCCATAATCCTTTAACACTAATCATCTTGCCATCCTTGCCATGACACACGTTTTCCCAATCTGTTCATTTTGCCTGGCTGTCCCCCATACTTTGAATGATCTCCCTCCTTCTCCCAACTCCCTGACTTTCTTCACATCCCTACTTAAATTTCACTTTTTGTAAGAAGCCTTTCCTAATCCCCCTTAAGACTACCACTGTCTTCCTTTTAAAATTACCTCTCATCTATTCTGCATATTTCAGTTTTATGTCGTTCCCTCTCCCATTTCCCCGTTAGAGTGCAAGCTCCTTGAGGGGCTATCTTTTGCCTTTCTTTATACCCCTAGCACTTATTCAGCTCTTGTGCTTGTGGATCAATTCCATCCTCTGGGAGACAGCAAGTGGCAAGCATAAAATAATGCTCCAGTCAGGTTTTGCCTGGCAGTTGTTGTCCAGAACCAGCCGCCTCTGCTCATAAAAGAAAGGGGGTTGTGGGCGTGATCCGGACAAAGGAGCCAGAGAAAACCACAGTAGGTTTTTGATCCAGCCAAGGTTCTGTCCTCTCATAAGTTCCCAGTATCTCGGGCTTCAGATCAGTGCCCTAAAGTGTTTCTTCCTAACAGATAAGCTGGAGCTTTGTAGCAGTTGAGCTGACTTTGAAGATAGGTTGAGTTCCTTCTAGGAGGTGGGGAAACGACAATGCTTTTGAAACCGCAAGACAGACTCAGTTCAATAATGCATGTCCCAAAAAGCTGAACCCATTAGCTCACAGTCTG